>CM049600.1:11452184-11652656 GCA_026979955.1 Megalurothrips usitatus
TCGCTCCGAGTACAAACTCCGAGAACACGCTACCGAGAATAATTCTCGTCTTGGTCCGAGAACCGGCTTTTTTGGGTGAGGGGACAACTTGACATATACCAAAATTAAGATTAAAGCCAGAAAACGTTCTTGAGTGTCAGGGATGTGATGGTTGCCCATCCCTGGTGCACCTGCTTGGGGGTCGCCGCGTAGACCTGGGCGTAGCGGCGACTCGCTGAGTAGTGCAGTTCTGGATCGCCCCGTGTATCTCGGGGAGTAGTGATGAGGGGTGCCTTGGTGACGAGGAAGTGATGCACACACACACGTACGAGTACTGGTTACTCTGGATTCGGTCGGGTGAGGGCACACGGGTGGTCACGGAGTGCTCGATGTCAACACACTAGCCCCGCGTCGGCTATCACTAGGGGTACGCTCCGAAATGCTGCGCGTAATGTAGCGAGCGAAGCGTAAAGACATTTCAAACTTAACATGAAATAATGGCTGATCGCGATGGGCAATGCTTGTTTGAGTCGCCTGCCTAGGTGGGGATAGGCCAGCCCGCAATACACCCACGCGTGCACTTGCCTATGCCCCAGGCGCTCGTCAGGGTCATGCAGCGGGGGAAAAAAGTAAGGTGTGTGTGTGTGGGGGGGGGGGGGCTGAAGTGAAGACTGAAGTGGATACTTCGTGCTAAACTTTTTGTATTACGTACTAGGGTAAAGAACGAGACTATGGCAATCCCACTAATGTGGGTTGATTTTCTTTTTGTTTTACTTGCGCCGGGGATGAAGAGGTCTTTAGGTAAACGAATGATCTACGTGTTACGTAAAATATGAAAATGTGTCAATTGGTTGAGGGGGGGGGGGGGAGGGAGGGTGAGGTGCAACCCGATGCGTGCGTGTCGGTGTTCTGCCAGTTGCGTGGTATGTGAACGGCGTCGATGCCATAAGCACGACTGCACCCCTCTCCTCGGCCTAACCTAACCCATAGCGTCCTCTGATCCTCCTTTCAACTACTCAGTGCCTAACCTAGCCTCAGATTATATTCCGATGAGTACCCCACCCGACCAAAGCCACCACCAGGAGACAACCCATCCACTTTTATCCTTATTGTAAGTTTTGCCCTGTTCGGTGATGTAGGGTCTCTTACAACTCGTATACCCCCCCCCCCCCCCCCCCTCCCCTTGGCCTTCACTGTTGCCTGGATTATTCTCCTTCCTGCCCCAAAAAGTGATGTTGTAAGACTGTGCGTGATAGAAATAATAATTTTTAAAGAAAGAGAAAAGTAGTTTTTGTTGGGTTCAGACATAAAGATGATTTATTGCAATTTATAATTGCTTTGAACTGAGCAGAGTTAAAGTAAGTCATTAATAAGCATTACATAAACAATTTACAAATCGCATTGATGCAAAAACCCATGTATAGAAGCCCAAAATAATTTCAGAGTCCTAAACGAAAGTAAATCAGGCACAGCTAATGTGCGCATACTGTGAGCATCTAGGGAAAGACAATGCATAAGTAGCAAGAAGGCAATTTTATTTATCACATTTAGACATTTTATCAAGTTCAGGGCATCTCATTTACAGGTAAACAATTCATAGAGATTGGTAAAGCCAAAATAACACTGAAAAGTCTCTAAACAAATTGAGGAAACGGTTTACAATACAACTGTCGAGAATGTTTGAGCTAAATTAAGAGTGTTACATAAGGTCAAAGTTTTCAAAGTTACATCAACAATTTATGTTCTATGAATGGAAAAAATACAGGATAAAGATCTGAACTGTTCCAAATAAATGAGAATGGGATCAACAGACACTATCAAAAGAACCTTTTACACAGGGATCAGCTGAGCGCTTTCACGAGGAAGCAATGGTAACAGGAGTGGACAGGAACGGTCTACCATTTCCATGAGGCACTGGCACTATATATCATGAACTTTCGTACACTGCCGCCTGATGTTAGCAACAGTTGGAATGTCTGGAAAAAGGAAAAGCATAATAATGATACATCTAACATATAGGTCTATATAGTCATCTGAAAGCATTTCCATATTCGCATGAAGTTTAGTGGCAACTTACATTAGAACTTCAGGTGCTTGACAATAAAGATTGCGGACTCAAACACCTGAGAGCATATGGAATGCCCCTTTTAATGAGTCGACATTGATGTGCTCTGAAACAAAAAAAAATTAGATACTAGTTTGGCTACAGAAGCATGTTGATGTCAACGTAAAACAAGTCAATCAGAGATTGCTGTAGGCGTGTTACAGCCAGACATTCCCCCCACAAGCAAAAGAATGTTTATAGGCAAATGAACTACTGACCAGGTTCAGCTCAATACGAGCCCAGCATAAATTTACACTCGGGTACAACAATGTGCTCAAAGCTTGTCCTCGTCACCTGAAAGAAGAACAGGACTTTGAATGAAAACAAATAGGTGTATGAACAGACTACATAAACAATATTTAAATAGATGCTTACCTCATAATATTTGAGATGGTCTCTTGACTTGAGATTGGAAACATGTCACATGAGAACCGAACCACTGTCACAGCAAAGTGGTTTCGCCATACATTTGCATCATCACCGCAAGAAAAAAGCACTGCAACTAATCAAATACATTGTTTTAGGAAACGCACTTTTTCTTTCACCTGTAACGGTGCTTCCAACTCCCTCTTAGTTGGTTGCGACAAGAGTATGCTACTGATAACTGAGTGCAAACAGTACAGTAAGAACTACTCCCGAACAGTTTAAAGTTATGGCATGTAGCACATGATTAGAAATGCGATTAAGAAAGAATATATTTGCAAGGTCACGAAGTAGTCCAAATCGTGAATACTATTGCTGTTTCAACAATAGCCAGGACAGGCACAGGGGAACATAACCTCTGAACGTTGTTTGTAAACAACTGCATCTTTTACTTATGTAACCATAACACAGCGGTCTAGTGAGTGTCCGCGGATGCGAAATTGCTTTAATAACGAAACGCGTAAACGAATGAAGACAGTCAATCGACCCCCACTTCATGAAACATTTTATTCCGTATCGTAAAAAATTACGTCATGGAGCGGGGAGACGTACGTGAACGCAAACTGCTTTGCAGCCGACGTACTACTTGTCACTTACCTGTCATCACACCACACCACAGCAACAGGAAATCTCGAATTGAATGTCCAAAAATCATGTCGAACAAGCAACCGGCGACATAATATATCGCAGCAAAAAGAAACCACCAGCCTGCCGAACGGCGCCGGACGGCTGCCGTGACGTCACTTAGTTCCGTCAGTGTGCCAACCGCACGGATTGAAATGTCCTACATCTGCTAGTACTACGAAATATTTCAAACGCAATTAATCGAAAAAATGGCTCGTCATTTTGTGGGCCGATTATTATAGAACCGATACTTAAAAGCGGAGCTATAACGGTTGTGTGGTGTTTCTGGAAAGTCCGTGACTGACAGACAGACAGACAGACAGAGTCACGACCAAAGTTGTCGCGGGGCCCGTTTTGAGAATCTGAGCTCGCTTCGCTCGCTAACTATAGAGTACGCGGCCGTCGGGCAGCGGCTACTGCTGGCCACGACGGTACTGGGTGTTGAACGGCAATCTCTGCCGTATAATCGAGATATCGACTTTGTATTGTTTCGATAGCTATCTATCTATCCATCTATTCACCCAGTACTACCTTATAAATATACCTGCAGACCCTCAATAAATCCTCTCTTTACTGCTTCAACCCTTGTGTGTCTTTTATCCATTCCTCTGAACCTCCGAGACACGTGCTTCAACCATCACAGAACTCCATCAGGTTATGGGCCCAGGTATCGTTGTGAAGAAGTTATCTGTGAATCCCTGAAACACTGTATGAGCTCCGCCTCTCTTCTCTGCTCTCAACTGTGTGCCTCCTATTTTTTTGATCTGTCACAATGACGGACAAACCGGTTAATGAGCTGTCAAATTTGACGGTACTCAAAAACGCGGCTAACTTTACAATGTGGTCGTTTCAAATTAAGATCCTTTTCGAGGCACAAGACCTCCTTAAATTTGTGGATGGAACTGTCACCATCAACGAAGTTCCCCTTGATCAGGCTGAACTATGGCGTGAAAAGGATGCCAAAGCCAAACTTTACATTATGATGACAACCGACCAAGGTGTCAAACAGCACCTTCTGAGCTGTAATACCTCTAAAGAAATGTATGAAAAGCTGCGAAACATTTATGAGAAAGACTCAGAGCACCAAAAGTGCTTCCTATTGCAAGAAATGTACTCTTACCGCTGGAATAGATCAAAATCAGTTCTTGACAATGTCAGCTCGGTCCAACAAGTTGCCTTCCAGTTGACAACACTGGGGCAGAATGTCAATGAAACCGCAGTAATTACTAAAATCTTGAGTGTGTTACCCAGAGAGTATAGTGCTTTTGCGTCTGCATGGGACTCTGTGCCCCAAGTAGATAAAACTTTGGACAATCTCTGCGCCCGCTTGCAACTTGAGGAGTCCAAACTGGACACAAACAAAGAGGAGCAAGAGGTTGCCTTTCAGGCACGCTCCGTCCCAAAGTTCAGGCTGCAATGCACCAAATGTAAAAGAAGGGGCCACATGGCATCTGATTGTAGAACAAAGAGGTGCAAATTCTGTAAGAGGTCAAACCACAAAGACTCAGAATGTTACTTTAAACAAGCCTGTGGGATCTGTAGAAGGACAAATCACAAAGAGGAGAATTGTTTCTTTAAAAACAAAAGGCAAGGGAAGAAGAGAGAGAGACGATCAGTACAAGTCTGAGGAGAACTCAAAGAGAAAAAAGGAAGAGGCAGAAAGTAGTAAAGAGAAAGTGTGCTTTATGGCATACAACAAACGACAAGAACAACTCTCTGACTCGGATTCTAATAGCTCAAAGGTAAGTTCAATTAAGTTTGTTGTAGACAGTGGTGCCACAGGGCACATGACCAACAACCTGAACTGCCTAACCAATGTAGAAAGTAGTAACATTAACATTTTAACAGCCCAAGATGGCACACTAATGCGCTCATCGCTCCAAGGTGATGTCAATGCCCAAAACTGTGACCTCAAGAATGTTCACTATGTTCCAGAATTGAGCAAGAATCTAATTTCCGTCGCCAAAGTGACAGCGAGCAACTCATCGGTGATCTTCACCGGCAACAAGGTTTTCATTTGTAAAGGCTACACTCAAGTGCCCAAGAATTCAGTTGTCTTACAAGGAGCAAGACGCTCCGATCTCTATTATGTTAAATTAAATCCAAAAATAAAACATGCTTTTGTGACACAACCTGAACTCCACAATTTCATTTCCTGGCATCGAAAGATGGCCCACCTTGGTCAACACAACCTCCACAAGCTGCAACACATGTGCGAAGGCTTGTCTTTTAATCTACCAATAAAAAACCTTGATCTGGTATGCACAGTGTGTGCCAAGGCGAAAGCGCACAAACTTCCCCATAATACAGTTAGACAACGAGCTACAAGACCCCTTGAACTCATTCACGCGGATGTAGGTGGGGCAATCAAGCCAGAAACGCATGATGGTAAGAATTACTATTTACTGATACTGGATGACTTCACTCACTACTCGACAGTTTTCTTGATGAGGCACAAGAGTGAGAGCTCAGACCTCATAAAATTTTTTCTGACACAATCCGAAAATGAACAAGCGCTTAAAGCCTCAAAAATCAGGTGTGACAATGGGGGTGAATTCATAAGCACAGATTTTAAAAACTGGTGCAAATCCAAGGGCATTAAGCTAGACTTCACAATTCCCTACTGTCCGCAACAAAACGGAACAGCAGAAAGAATGAATAGGGCATTAATGGAAAGAGCAAGAGCATTGCTCAAAGACTCTGAACTGCCAGAATACATGTGGGGAGAAGCTCTAAGGACAGCCACATATTTAACAAATAGGAGTCCAACAACAGCAGTTGACAGACTACCAATAGAAAAGTGGACAAAGAAACCACCAAACCTATCTCACATCCAAATCTTCGGCACAATTGCATATGCAAAAATAAACACATATCTAAAGAAATTGGATGACAGAGCCCAAGAGGCTATTTTTATTGGTTACTGTCCAAACGGTTACAGACTATGGGACCCAACAAAACAAAGGGTGTACCTCGCAAGAGATGTCACATTCACAGATCTTCCAGGACACACTTTGATAAATAAAACCCCAAATCAAACTAGAATCAATATTAAACTAAAATCTGGCAGCACAAACAAAAATGTACAAAATCCACTGGACGAAGAAGTCCACAATGAAGGATTCCCAGCTGAAGAAGCCACAGTCGATGAATTTCACCCTGATGAAGAGCTTGAGCCACACATTGAAAATCAGGACCAACCAAATCTGGAAATAGAAAACAATAACATAGAACACATAGAAGCTGAAGGATACAACCTCAGAGACAGAAATGAAATTTCCTACCCACCAAAATACAGAGACTATGAACTCTATCTTAGTTCCGCAGAGGAAATACCAATCACATACCAAGAATGCTCCTCAAACCCTCAGTGGAAGGAAGCTATAGAGGAGGAAAAAACGAGCATTAGAAAAGAACAAAGTATGGGAACTAGTAAATTCAAGTCAAGCAGAGGGAAAAGAAATAATTACAGGCAAATGGGTTTACAAAATAAAAGAAGATGGAAGACATAAGGCCAGACTGGTCGCCAGAGGATTTCAGCAAAAAGGCTCTTCAGATTCAGAAAATTACAGTCCTGTTGTAGATGCAACAAATCTGAGAATGCTATTTGCCATAGCAGCCAAAAACAGCATGATGATAAAAACATTCGATGTCAAAACAGCCTTCCTGAATGGCACAATTGACACAGAAATTTACATGAAACCACCTGAAGGGTTTGAAGCCAAAGACAAAGTATGCCTATTAAAAAAGGCACTGTACGGTCTCAAACAGGCACCACTCCGATGGTACAAAAGGCTTACATCTTACCTAAAGGACCAGAACTTTATCCAAATCAAAAGTGATAAATGTATTTTCAAAACAAGAAATAATTCTCTGTACATAGGTATCTATGTAGATGATGGAATCATCATCAGCAACAATCTTGAGGAAATGCAACAAGTAATAATAAAGCTGCAAAATACTTTTGAGGTAACTGTAACTGAAAGTCCAAAAACCTACCTTGGAATGGAGATAACAAAGACCGACAGAGGTCTCAAACTCTCACAAGTCAACTATGCAAGAAATGTCCTTCAAAAGTATGGGATGGCAGACTGTCGGCCAGCAAACACACCACTGGAACCAAAAAACAAAAAATCAGACAGATCTGAAGTACAAAATCACAACTTTCCATACAGACAAATAGTAGGAAGCCTACAACACTTGGCATGCAAAACTAGACCAGACCTGGCGTTTGCTGTCAACTATGTCAATAGATTTGTCGAAAACCCGACAGGGGAGGACATCGACAATGTAAAAAGAATTCTAAGATACTTAAAGGGCCATATAGATTACGGAATAGAATTTACCGCAGGAGATGGAATAGTAGCATACTGCGACGCAGACTACGCAGGGTCCGGAGATGAAGGTAAAATGAAAAGCACAACCGGCTTTGTAATAACCTGTGCAAACGGACCTGTAGTATGGTGCTCACGAAAGCAAAGCATAGTTGCAACCTCCACAACAGAAGCCGAATATGTATCTGCCGCCGAATGCTGCAAAGAATTACAATTCATAGATACACTCCACAAGGAACTCACAGACACAAATGTCGAAATAAATCTTCATGTCGACAATCAAAGTTCAATAAAACTCATTAAAACCGGTCAAATGAATAGAAGAAGCAAACATATCAAAGTTCGCTACCATTTCATCAGTGAGGCGTACGAGGAAGGACTATTCAAACTTCAGTACTGCCCATCTGATCAACAAATAGCAGACATATTTACAAAGCCATTACAAATCATCAAATTTGAAAAATTCAGAGACTTACTCTGTTCCAAAACACCCAACAACAAAAGTTGAGGTTAAATCATTCGTCAATACCACTCGATTAAGAGAGAGTGTTGAACGGCAATCTCTGCCGTATAATCGAGATATCGACTTTGTATTGTTTCGATAGCTATCTATCTATCCATCTATTCACCCAGTACTACCTTATAAATATACCTGCAGACCCTCAATAAATCCTCTCTTTACTGCTTCAACCCTTGTGTGTCTTTTATCCATTCCTCTGAACCTCCGAGACACGTGCTTCAACCATCACAGAACTCCATCACTGGGAACACTGCCTGGCCACCGGCCAGTCTCCGATATATACCTAGCTCCACGCCCCATCTCTGGGGCGATGCCTACCCGATTAGCTACCCGCTTGAGCTACCCGGGGCTACGCCCTACCCGCGCGGCCCCTCTATCAGCCGGGGCGGGCAGCGCCCCGGCCTGGCAGTTCCATACCGGCCGGGCGCGTCCGCGCTAGGCTCTCCCCGCGCGACACCCGTGCGTCGCGCCCGCTATGCCGGCGACAGCACTCTGACGCGTGTCTGTCCCGTACGAAGGGGTGCCTACCCACTGGGCGCTAGCGCCCCACGCGTCACGTTAGTGCGCTGCGCGCTCAGGCGGCGCAGGCAGCGCCCGCCTGACATGAGGTTCACCTTCATTAGTGCCTCCATCTACGCAGGGATTTGGCCTCCTTTACGAGATAAAACGTTTAGAAAAAAAGCACAAGTACATTTGCCTCCTCATGAGCAGTCCTGAGTAACGGAAAACAAGCTGGCGCCATTTCTGATCCGCTCTACTACTGGCACGTAGGTTCTGGGCAGCTTAGCCTGCCAGTGGCGTTTGTGGGGGCCTCCTTCAGCTCACAGCTCAAGCCACTCCAGATGTGTCTGGTGGTACTGGCAACAAAAAGAGCGGCCCATTTTCCCCCAGTCTCGCCGCTAAGTCCTCGGTGCACCTAGGAATACGCCTTGGAAGGCAGACGGGTCCACGTGTCTGCTCGAAGCTCTCGATGTGCGACATTCGTGATCTACCCCTATCCGACGCAGATTCCCGTCGAGCGAGTAAGGGTAAAGTAAATCTTGCAAGAAACGTAGCGGTTTCGCGTACCCAAGCCAGGGTGGTCAGAAACGGCCAATTTTTTTTTTGTTGGGGTTTTTCCTTGACTCATCTGTAACCCCTGCGTTCCCGCACGTACCTAAACCCGTGTCACAAGAAATTCACAACCCTCTGCAGAGAGTGGTTCCTTTGGAGTGGAAAAAATTGTTGTAATCGGCAGTTACCCCCTAAGGGACACCCTTTTAAATCAAGAGGTGGATGGCGAATGTTACGCTTCGGGTGTGTGAGCAAAATTTTTTTGAAACACCCTTTCTTGCACATACGTATGAGCGGTATAGGGCGCCCAAAAACTCAACTTTTTTCGGGACGTATCTATAGCAGCAAAAATCAACTAATGCTCTCAAGCATTGATTATAAATCCGATATCGACAATGTCCTGAAAATGAGATCAGAGAGGGGTAGTGCAAGTCCAGTAAGGGGCTGTCCATAAACTACGTAGCCGCTCGAAAGAGGGGGGGGGGGGGTCGTCAAATGACATTGATCATCTTCAGAAGTAGGGTTCTAAAATTTCCGGGCACATTCAAAGTTTCCGAAAATTTCGGCAAATTTTCCGGAAATTTTGGAAATATTGCGAAATTTATCATTTTTACTTCTTCAATAACTAACGAGAGGTACATTAACCCTATGGACCCTATGGAAATTTTAAAAATTTCATGAAATATTTCCAATATTTCCAGCTGCACTTCTGCTGCTGACTGTATTTGTGTGTATTTGGGACGACTTGTAACAAGAGGAATCGCTAAGAAAAACCATATTTGTTTCAACACCGGATACTGAGGTAGCGCTTCCTTTCTACTTAAGTTACAATACAATACTGAAGTATGCCGTTCCTTGCCAATTTCACCTACTCTTTTTGTTTCGGCATTGTTTTCCTTTATCCATTATTGTATACATGTGCAAATGAAATTCGATGGACACTTTCTCGATTTTGTCATATTTTTCAGAAGAACAAAAACCTAGAGACGGGGGGGGGGGGGGGGGTCAGGAGAAGCTACGCAAGTCCTCGTGGGGTAGTTATGTCACCATACCCGCCTGGGAGGGTAGGCCGCCCCGTCGGCGGCCGTGGCAAACTGAATGCCTACCCCTCAGGCGCCTCCCCGCGCACTGTGAGCCTGCCGCCTGCGCGCGGCCGGGGAGGATGCCGCCGCCGCCGAGAGATGGCGCGCGGGCGGAAACGCACCCGTCTTTGCCCGCGGCTGATGTGTACCGCGCGGATGATGTCTTGCCCCTGTCTTTTCTGATTAAATAAGTTCGTTCGTACTACCCAGTATTTCAGCCTTTTAATATTTGACTTCTCGAGGAGGCGGTCGGCGCCCCCGAAGACGGTCGTGGAATCATTGCCTGCCCCCGACATCACCGATCCAGCCTGCATTTTGGGGCGGCGGCCACATCAGCCCCTCCTGCCAGCATCTACTCCGCGGACGAGTAAAAGTCCGCTGGCGACCGTGTTCCAAAACCGCGCTCACGTGTGTGCCGATTGGGCCATCCTGGGCGAACCACGGTTACAATTGGCGACCGTGACGTGACTGTTCTCTGCCTGCGCCGGCTCCTGGGACTTCGCTGCGTGCTGCAGCGGGTGCCCTGCGGACGTCATTGTTCCTCTTCGACGGGTGCGGGTGCGGGAGCTGCGCTGGCTGCGCCGCCTCTCCGTCCCCGCCGTCCTATGCTTGCCGAGGCCTCGGCCTGCGTCCGAGACGTCGCAGTGCCGCCGCCGTGGACGTTTCCGAGTGCTGCGGTCCGTGTTTTCCGCCGCAGCCTCCTTGTGCTTCGCCAGCGCCGACTCCGAGGGCCTTGAGTGCTGCTCCTCAGACGTCCGTGCTGCGCTCTCCTTGTCCGAGCAACACGAGCTGTGGCGCTGCCAGCGTCGCTGCCGAGTGGTCGAGTGCTGAGCTCCGCTCCTCTGCGCTAAGGATACCGCACTCTCGCAGTGCTTCTCCTGCTCGGCGTCCGGGACCCTGGCTAGGGATGCACGATACGTATCGATACACTGTTAAAAATATTCTTGTAAAAAAACAAGAAATCCTTGATTAATTTTTTTACTGGGGGTCACCGTTAAATCACAGCGCCGTGTTTTGTACTTTCACAGGAACATTCCCGTTAGTTTAAAAAACGCGAGGTCGATTTGTTCTCTTTAACAGGACTTCGCCTGTAAATTAACAGGAATACCCGTAAAATAACAGGAACAGTCGTAAAAAAACGAGAAATGTCCTGTAAAATATTTGTAAAATTACAAGGAAAGTCGTCAAATAACAGGAAACTGTTGATTAATTTTTTCATTGTTATTTTACAGCAGAGTTTTTACAGTGTACTATCGGAAAATCGATATTTTCTCCCGATATTTCGATATCGGTATATCGATATGGTTTGCAAGCCGATATGCCGATATATCGATATATTTAATCGATATATCGAGCGATATTTAAAGAGAATATGTAAAATATTTTTAGAGAATTTAAGATATTTGTAGATATCAGCCGCGCTTCCGCTGCCCATATAAAATTGGCCTCGAAAACAGTAACTTTTGTACCGCCAAACTACATTGTACATCCTCTGCAATTGCTTTTGGTCAGGTCGTACCTTGGTTTCCGAATGGCTTCTTTTTATCGCAATTCGACCTATACCTGGCGCCATTTTTAGATTTTGTGTGTTGCGTCATATACCAGTATTTATTTTGAACAATACGTTCTTTTGTCCACTTTCTGTAACAGTTTCTCGGTAATGTCCGAAAATATCAATATATCGCAAATATCGATATATTTTTTCGATATTATCGATATTTTATCGCAAGGCATTTGATATTATCGATATCGATAATATCGATATTTTTTATTCGATGTGCATCCCTAACCCTGGCCGTCCGCGGCCGCCTTCCCGTGATGTCCCAAAGCAGTTCCGGCGAGCCCTGCGGGCCGGGCTGCGGCCGTCGTGTCGCAGCACCGCTGCCCGGGGACGCCTGTTCCCAGCGGTGCAGTGCGAGCTCGTGGACGCCGCCTGCAAGCTGCTTTTCGTCGTCCGCCCGGCCTGTCCCGGTGGATGACCCCCGTCAGCGACATCGCGCCAGTGATGACTCACGTGGCGTCGATGTCCCTTGCTGTCAGCCCGTCCGGGATCTGCGGGACCAGCTGGTGCAATTTTCGCTGGACCCGGCGCCCTGGACGACTGCCCACTACGTGGACACGCAGCAGTGCCTGGCGACGCTGGCGCTGTCCCCCGCGGACCATGTTCTCCGGAACGTGGGGCACCCGTCGAGGTGCTGCAGCAGCACAGGGACGAGGTCTGTCGCCTCAACCGCGTCGCGGACCTCGTGGAGGTGATGGCCGAGCAGCTGTCCGCCTTCTCCTGCCTGCTGCTGACATTTCTGCAGGAGCAGCTCCAGGCTGTGCCCAACAGCCAGAGCGTTGCTTCTGCAGTGAGATGTGTGGGCGCTCCGAGGGACTCTTGTTCTGTCCTGAGTGTAGCGTTAAGCGAACCAGTTCGAGGCGCCGCCTTCAGCCGTGGTCCGCCGCCGTGCAGCAGCAGTGGCCTGCAGAGGTCGCTCCAGTGCACCGCGCCGACCCGGAGCCTGGCTGCCGACATCCCCGCGCCGTCCGGTGACCATGACGCCGAACGCGCGCCGGGCCATGGACTTTCTGCAGTTCGTGGCGATGTCGGTCCTGCTCCGAGG
The DNA here is from genome assembly GCA_026979955.1 of Megalurothrips usitatus. Classification (NCBI taxonomy): domain Eukaryota; kingdom Metazoa; phylum Arthropoda; class Insecta; order Thysanoptera; family Thripidae; genus Megalurothrips; species Megalurothrips usitatus. The sequence continues at coordinate 11,464,910 of CM049600.1, forward strand.
CGGGAGCTTCACTCCCAGATCTTCTGGAGACCGTGGCTGGAGCCTTCCCAGCGCGGCCTTCTCCAGGCCACTGTCATCTCCGACACTGCGTCGCCGCCGCGCCCGCTGAGTGTGGACTCGGGTTTCTCGGAGCCACCAAGTGACGACGGAGCCCTCCTCTCGGGCCGCTCCGCCGTCATGTTCCTGCCCGGTGTGGATCATGCCGGGCAACCGCCTCATGGCTGGGAGGACTTCCCTGGGCTCCGCGACAACATCGCGGGCCGCTTCCCCTTCGAGCCCGGCGAGGGCGCCACCGCCCCGACGTCGTGCGGGTTGCCTACGCAGGGCCCGGGCTGCTTCAGCCTGTGGCAGGGGCCGCCCTGGCCTGACCCCGCCGAGGCACGATGCAAGCACCCCGTGGGCGGGCCGTGGTTTCCAATGCCACCCTGGAGCTGTCCGCCTAGTGTGCCGCCAGAGACCACCACTGATCTGTCGTGACAAATGTTCGACACTTAGCAAAGACACTGATGTTATCCTGATTCACCTGGTCTAATTTTGTTGTTTCTCTCTTGAATTTGCATTGTAACTGTCTGTGTTTCTTTTGGCTTTGTTGTCATCAATATTTGCGGTGTTTGAACCCCAAACATTGGTTTAAGAGAGGGGACATTGTCACCATACCCACCTGGGAGGGTAGGCCGCCCGGCGGCGGCCGTGGCAAACTGAATGCCTACCCCTCAGGCGCCTCCCCGCGCACTGTAAGCATGCCGCCTGCGCGCGGCCGGGGAGGATGCCGCCGCCGCCGAGAGATGGCGCGCGGGCGGAAATGCACCCGTCTTTGCCCGCGGCTGATGTGTACCGCGCGGATGATGTCTTGCCCCTGTCTTTTCTGATTTAATAAGTTCGTTCGTACTACCCAGTATTTCAGACTTTCAATTTTTGACTTTTCGAGGAGACGGTCGGCGCCCCCGAAGACGGTCGTTGAGGCATCACCTGCCCCCGACTTCCCCGATCCAGCCTGCATTCTGGGACGGCGGCCACATCAGCCCCTCCTGCCAGCATCTACTCCGTGGACGAGTAAAACTCCGCTGGCGACCGTGTTCCGAGACCGCGTTCACGTGTCTGCCGATTTGGCCATCCTGGGCGAACCACGGTTACAGGTAGGGGTGGAAATACGCCCAAAATAGGGCTATGTAGTTTGTGGACGGCCCCTAATCACCTATGTCGGTATATTTCATGTAGCTCTAGACATGACGGGAGGGGGGGAGGGAGGGGCTCTGGCGGCTGTCACATTACGACTAGTGCCCTGCGGGGCCAGTCAGTCGGACGCCCTGCGGGCGTCACTCTCTCCGCACGATCGCAATCGCGCTCATGTTCTGCCATCCGAACGCATCTTACATCACCCCTGCGTAATCGATGCCGCTCAACCAGTCCTAACCTACCCTTACCTGCCTGAGGAAAGAGGACCACCGCTGTTTTCGGCCTCTGCGCTCCGATTTTCAGTTGACTTCTAACGATCGCCACAGCCAAACAGTTCGAGGTATTGAATTCAAACTTTTTAAGGGGGTAGATAAAGGATCAGTCTAAATGTCAGCGTGTTCAAAAAAAAATAATAATGAACCGGTCTGTCATACCTAAAAACGACTGAGACTTTGCGCTTCGATTTCTTTTTTCTCCGGACACGGAAAAATAATCCCCACCACAGTTCTCTAGTTTGTTCCTTCTTCTATCCAATGGTTCTTGTCCAAGATCGCTGCGATCAACAATGTGGCTTGAGAACGCCAAGCCTCTGCACACCACAATTTGAGCATTTTTCAGAAGCGCGCGAATGTTGGGGTGAATGTTGCAGCGACTAAGCTATGCACCGCCCCCGCACTGCCTCCCCCGCCCCGCTGGCCCTTCGCATGTGCTGCATGGTATAATAGGAGGGGACAGCGACTCGTGCGGTGCGGCTGCCCCCCGCCGGGCCGGTGCCCGGTCGTCCCATTGTTTGGGCAGGAAAATGAACCATTGCTCAGCGACGTCGGAACATCCGTTGAAATTTGAGAAATTTTCACAGGGAGCTGTCGATACGTGGTCTGAAGTTCGTGCAAAAGTTCGCGGCGCTTCCTCCTGAATATTCGGTGGAATCCGCTGATTGGCCATCATTGGTCCTCCTACCCGAATGAAGCAGGTTTGCGTCGCCTAGTTAGGGGTATGGACTCTCCCATCACTTCATAATTAAGACAAATCTCGCCTTATATGGAAAGCACCCCTCAAATCTCGCCCTTGGAAGGTAAAGAAATTTGGGTCAAATTGCTCTAGACCTTTCGGTGACATAGTCCTTTTTCTCAAACCCTTTCCGGATTTTTAATACCACATTTAGTTATTGAGTTATATATCGAATTTCACGCAATTATAAGAATTTCTCAGATGAAACCTTTTCATTGTCATTGTAATTCTTCCTATCGGGAGGGGTTTTCCATGGGACACCTCTGTGGAGAGATATTTTCCACGGGGGCATCCTCCCATGGGACAGCCTTTTCCTATTAGAAGAGGCCTCCCATGGCGTAAGGCTTCACTTGAGACAGCTTCCCATTGGGAAGACCGTTCAGAAGCCGAGTGCAGCAAAAGTCGTAAGCTCGCAGCTTACGATTGTTATTTCCACTGTTGTACAAAGAAAAGATTTGAAACCCATAACATTTATTATTAAGCGGCAACCATTCATATACAATATAACTAGCACCTGCTCCAAAGTGCTATTCATTGATAAAGAATTGCGGGCGCCACGTTTATAAGGTATCTTCGCAACAGCGACCTTCACTGGGTAATGGATATACCTGTAAGCATACAAAAGTGTTCACCAGAAATGTTTGCAATTCGACTAGCAGCCGAGCTCGCAAGAAAAAATATCCAGCGCTGATACCGCTAAGCAGGACCCGGTAGTGGAAATTCAAGATAGATAATCAATTGAAATGAATAGAAAGTGGTTTGGGTTTGAACTCGGTGAAGAACTAACTTCTGTCATGCAGATCACAAGTTTTAAATGTGACTATATTAATATTTCAGCCGACGCATGTTCCTGTAAAGTTTAATTGACTCTCACCAAAAACAACGCCGCGGGGCGGGGCTGGCGGGGCAGTGCCAACAATGTCCCTCAGCACAAAGGGGAGTAAAGTTTTAGAGCGAAACGTTGTTTTGAAAACTTGTACTTGATGCGCACATAGAATAGACGATTCACAGACGAAGATTCGTCCCGAATCAAGACTCGTCCCCGAGAACAGAAACAGTTCCAAAACAAGATTTTTTTTTCATTTGTGTAGAACCTAGGTGCCATTTCCGCTTAACGCCGGCACCTCGGTTCGACAGGGGGACTTAAGCAACTTAGGCCGCCGACGGAAGCCTCCGGGCCCCGCCTGAACTCACTCAGGATGTGACCAACCCGGTTGTACACAATGTGTGATGACGATCAAAATTGCAAACCTCCCGGCGTCCCGATTCAAGACCGAGTGCGCTCTGCAGCGGCCCACATGCGGCGGCCAACCAGACCCTAAAAAGTCTCACTATTCTCGTCAAACAAAGAAGCACGACAAATTTTAAAAATTGTTGCAATTGTGCGTAAATTGAATAATTCAACGAAAAGTTGGCATCAAACTATTAACCCGACTCCACTTCGTTTCTTTCTAAACGTGTCAGGATAGGCTAAAAAGGGGGCTAGGCCCGCCAGTCACGTCCGGTTGTTAGCGGGGCCTTAGGACTCCACCTCAAGAAACTCGACAACAGTCCAGTCAGACGTATGTACTTCTAGCGAATTAAGTGGCTTAACTCGTTCTGCCATCGGTTGTCACCAATCTCATTGCCTGGCATTACTCATACCTGGTTGTTTGGGCGTCCATTCTGATTGCCGTTACTGTTACCATTGCCCGGGCGGTCCTGCGGTTGCTGTTGGCCATTGTGTTGCCCCTGTAACCACAGATATTGAGGAATACATAACTGGTTGATTCTAATGCGAGATTTTTAGACGTTCCGAAAAGGACTCGTGGATAATTCGAACCTGGTTTGCAGCACGTTCATTCAAATGACCGTTGTTGCCATTCTGATTGCCTGGTCGAGGCTGTTGTTGCGTACTGGTCTGGTCCTGCTACAAAAGGAACGATATGTTAGTGACTGCTAGCAATACGGATGGGAGTGAACGGCACATGAATTGCAAAGCTTATACCTGGTTGTTTGGGTGCCCATTCTGATTGCCGTTACTGTTGACGTTACCAGGGCGGTCCTGTGTTTGCTGTTGGCCATTGTGTTGCCCCTGTAACCACATAAATGAGTAATAAATATCTGATTGGATTCTAATGCTAAATGACGAACTGGACTCATGAATGATTCCGACCTGGTTGGCAGCGCGTTCATTCTGATTTCCGTTGTTTCCATTCTGATTGCCTGGTCGAGACTGCTGTTGCGTGCTTGTCCAGTCCTGCTATAAAAGAAACGATATGTTAGTGACTGCCTTACTATCCCCGCCAAACACGAAAGGACGACAAATTTTGAATTGTTGCAACCGTGTGTTGATTTGCGTCACAAAAAGCCGATCCTGTAAATTATAAAGATTTGAACGAAATGTTGGCATCAGACTTTTAACCCGGCTTCGCTTAGTGTATTCCGAAGCGTGTCAGGATGGGCTACAAAGAGAGCTAGGCCCGCCAGTCACGTCCGGTTGTTAGCGGGGCCTTAGGACTTTACCTCAAGAAACTCGACAACAGTCCAGTCGGAAGTATGTACTTGTAGCGAATTAAGTCGCTAAACTCGTTCTGACATCGGTTGTCACCAATCTCATTGCCTGGCATTACTCATACCTGGTTGTTTGGGCGTCCATTCTGATTGCCGTTACTGTTGACATTGCCCGGGCGGTCCTGCGGTTGCTGTTGGCCATTGTGTTGCCCCTGTAACCACAGATATTGAGGAATACATAACTGGTTGATTCTAATGCGAGATTTTTAGACGTTCCGAAAAGGACTCGTGGATAATTCGAACCTGGTTTGCAGCACGTTCATTCAAATGACCGTTGTTGCCATTCTGATTGCCTGGTCGAGGCTGTTGTTGCGTACTGGTCTGGTCCTGCTACAAAAGGAACGATATGTTAGTGACTGCTAGCAATACGGATGGGAGTGAACGGCAAATGAATTGCAAAGCTTATACCTGGTTGTTTGGGCGCCCATTCTGATTGCTGTTACTGTTGACGTTACCAGGGCGGTCCTGTGTTTGCTGTTGGCCATTGTGTTGCCCCTGTAACCACATAAATGAGTAATAAATATCTGATTGGATTCTAATGCTAAATGACGAACTGGACTCATGAATGATTCCGACCTGGTTGGCAGCGCGTTCATTCTGATTTCCGTTGTTTCCATTCTGATTGCCTGGTCGAGACTGCTGTTGCGTGCTTGTCCAGTCCTGCTATAAAAGAAACGATATGTTAGTGACTGCCTTACTATCCCCGCCAAACACGAAAGGACGACAAATTTTGAATTGTTGCAACCGTGCGTTGATTTGCGTCACAAAAAGCCGATCCTGTAAATTATAAAGATTTGAACGAAATGTTGGCATCAGACTATTAACCCGGCTTCGCTTAGTTTATTCCGAAGCGTGTCAGGATGGGCTACAAAGAGAGCTAGGCCCGCCAGTCACGTCCGGTTGTTAGCGGGGCCTTAGGACTTTACCTCAAGAAACTCGACAACAGTCCAGTCGGAAGTATGTACTTGTAGCGAATTAAGTCGCTAAACTCGTTCTGACATCGGTTGTCACCAATCTCATTGCCTGGCATTACTCATACCTGGTTGTTTGGGCGTCCATTCTGATTGCCGTTACTGTTGACATTGCCCGGGCGGTCCTGCGGTTGCTGTTGGCCATTGTGTTGCCCCTGTAACCACAGTTGATTCTAATGCGATATGGTTTGCAGCACGTGAGGAATACATAACTGGTTGATTCTAATTGCGAGAGTTTTTAGACGTTGGACCGAAAAGGACGCGTTCGTGGATAATTCGAACTGCTGGTTTGCAGCACGTTCATTCAAATGACCGTTGTTGCCATTCTGATTGCCTGGTCGAGGCTGTTGTTGCGTACTGGTCTGGTCCTGCTACAAAAGGAACGATATGTTAGTGCGAGATTTTTAGACGTTCCGAAAAGGACTCGTGGACTGCTAGCAATTGCCTGGTCGACGGATGGGAGTGAACGGCAAATGAATTGCAAAGCTTATACCTGGTTGTTTGGGCGCCCATTCTGATTGCTGTTACTGTTGACGTTACCAGGGCGGTCCTGTGTTTGCTGTTGGCCATTGTGTTGCCCCTGTAACCACATAAATGAGTAATAAATATCTGATTGGATTCTAATGCTAAATGACGAACTGGACTCATGAATGATTCCGACCTGGTTGGCAGCGCGTTCATTCTGATTTCCGTTGTTTCCATTCTGATTGCCTGGTCGAGACTGCTGTTGCGTGCTTGTCCAGTCCTGCTATAAAAGAAACGATATGTTAGTGACTGCCTTACTATCCCCGCCAAACACGAAAGGACGACAAATTTTGAATTGTTGCAACCGTGCGTTGATTTGCGTCACAAAAAGCCGATCCTGTAAATTATAAAGATTTGAACGAAATGTTGGCATCAGACTATTAACCCGGCTTCGCTTAGTTTATTCCGAAGCGTGTCAGGATGGGCTACAAAGAGAGCTAGGCCCGCCAGTCACGTCCGGTTGTTAGCGGGGCCTTAGGACTTTACCTCAAGAAACTCGACAACAGTCCAGTCGGAAGTATGTACTTGTAGCGAATTAAGTCGCTAAACTCGTTCTGACATCGGTTGTCACCAATCTCATTGCCTGGCATTACTCATACCTGGTTGTCTGGGCGTCCATTCTGATTGCCGTTACTGTTGACATTGCCCGGGCGGTCCTGCGGTTGCTGTTGGCCATTGTGTTGCCCCTGTAACCACAGATATTGAGGAATACATAACTGGTTGATTCTAATGCGAGATTTTTAGACGTTCCGAAAAGGACTCGTGGATAATTCGAACCTGGTTTGCAGCACGTTCATTCAAATGACCGTTGTTGCCATTCTGATTGCCTGGTCGAGGCTGTTGTTGCGTACTGGTCTGGTCCTGCTACAAAAGGAACGATATGTTATCGACTGCTAGCAATACGGATGGGAGTGAACGGCAAATGAATTGCAAAGCTTATACCTGGTTGTTTGGGCGCCCATTCTGATTGCTGTTACTGTTGACGTTACCAGGGCGGTCCTGTGTTTGCTGTTGGCCATTGTGTTGCCCCTGTAACCACATAAATGAGTAATAAATATCTGATTGGATTCTAATGCTAAATGACGAACTGGACTCATGAATGATTCCGACCTGGTTGGCAGCGCGTTCATTCTGATTTCCGTTGTTTCCATTCTGATTGCCTGGTCGAGACTGCTGTTGCGTGCTTGTCCAGTCCTGCTATAAAAGAAACGATATGTTAGTGACTGCCTTACTATCCCCGCCAAACACGAAAGGACGACAAATTTTGAATTGTTGCAACCGTGCGTTGATTTGCGTCACAAAAAGCCGATCCTGTAAATTATAAAGATTTGAACGAAATGTTGGCATCAGACTATTAACCCGGCTTCGCTTAGTTTATTCCGAAGCGTGTCAGGATGGGCTACAAAGAGAGCTAGGCCCGCCAGTCACGTCCGGTTGTTAGCGGGGCCTTAGGACTTTACCTCAAGAAACTCGACAACAGTCCAGTCGGATGTATGTACTTGTAGCGAATTAAGTCGCTAAACTCGTTCTGACATCGGTTGTCACCAATCTCATTGCCTGGCATTACTCATACCTGGTTGTCTGGGCGCCCATTCTGATTGCTGTTACTGTTGACGTTACCGGGGCGGTCCTGTGTTTGCTGTTGGCCATTGTGTTGCCCCTGTAACCACATAAATGAGTAATAAATATCTGATTGGATTCTAATGCTAAATGACGAACTGGACTCATGAATGATTCCGACCTGGTTGGCAGCGCGTTCATTCTGATTTCCGTTGTTTCCATTCTGATTGCCTGGTCGAGACTGCTGTTGCGTGCTTGTCCAGTCCTGCTATAAAAGAAACGATATGTTAGTGACTGCCTTACTATCCCCGCCAAACACGAAAGGACGACAAATTTTGAATTGTTGCAACCGTGCGTTGATTTGCGTCACAAAAAGCCGATCCTGTAAATTATAAAGATTTGAACGAAATGTTGGCATCAGACTATTAACCCGGCTTCGCTTAGTTTATTCCGAAGCGTGTCAGGATGGGCTACAAAGAGAGCTAGGCCCGCCAGTCACGTCCGGTTGTTAGCGGGGCCTTAGGACTTTACCTCAAGAAACTCGACAACAGTCCAGTCGGAAGTATGTACTTGTAGCGAATTAAGTCGCTAAACTCGTTCTGACATCGGTTGTCACCAATCTCATTGCCTGGCATTACTCATACCTGGTTGTCTGGGCGTCCATTCTGATTGCCGTTACTGTTGACATTGCCCGGGCGGTCCTGCGGTTGCTGTTGGCCATTGTGTTGCCCCTGTAACCACAGATATTGAGGAATACATAACTGGTTGATTCTAATGCGAGATTTTTAGACGTTCCGAAAAGGACTCGTGGATAATTCGAACCTGGTTTGCAGCACGTTCATTCAAATGACCGTTGTTGCCATTCTGATTGCCTGGTCGAGGCTGTTGTTGCGTACTGGTCTGGTCCTGCTACAAAAGGAACGATATGTTAGTGACTGCTAGCAATACGGATGGGAGTGAACGGCAAATGAATTGCAAAGCTTATACCTGGTTGTTTGGGCGCCCATTCTGATTGCTGTTACTGTTGACGTTACCAGGGCGGTCCTGTGTTTGCTGTTGGCCATTGTGTTGCCCCTGTAACCACATAAATGAGTAATAAATATCTGATTGGATTCTAATGCTAAATGACGAACTGGACTCATGAATGATTCCGACCTGGTTGGCAGCGCGTTCATTCTGATTTCCGTTGTTTCCATTCTGATTGCCTGGTCGAGACTGCTGTTGCGTGCTTGTCCAGTCCTGCTATAAAAGAAACGATATGTTAGTGACTGCCTTACTATCCCCGCCAAACACGAAAGGACGACAAATTTTGAATTGTTGCAACCGTGTGTTGATTTGCGTCACAAAAAGCCGATCCTGTAAATTATAAAGATTTGAACGAAATGTTGGCATCAGACTTTTAACCCGGCTTCGCTTAGTGTATTCCGAAGCGTGTCAGGATGGGCTACAAAGAGAGCTAGGCCCGCCAGTCACGTCCGGTTGTTAGCGGGGCCTTAGGACTTTACCTCAAGAAACTCGACAACAGTCCAGTCGGAAGTATGTACTTGTAGCGAATTAAGTCGCTAAACTCGTTCTGACATCGGTTGTCACCAATCTCATTGCCTGGCATTACTCATACCTGGTTGTCTGGGCGTCCATTCTGATTGCCGTTACTGTTGACATTGCCCGGGCGGTCCTGCGGTTGCTGTTGGCCATTGTGTTGCCCCTGTAACCACAGATATTGAGGAATACATAACTGGTTGATTCTAATGCGAGATTTTTAGACGTTCCGAAAAGGACTCGTGGATAATTCGAACCTGGTTTGCAGCACGTTCATTCAAATCACCGTTGTTGCCATTCTGATTGCCTGGTCGAGGCTGTTGTTGCGTACTGGTCTGGTCCTGCTACAAAAGGAACGATATGTTAGTGACTGCTAGCAATACGGATGGGAGTGAACGGCACATGAATTGCAAAGCTTATACCTGGTTGTTTGGGCGCCCATTCTGATTGCCGTTACTGTTGACGTTACTAGGGCGGTCCTGTGTTTGCTGTTGGCCATTGTGTTGCCCCTGTAACCACATAAATGGGTAATAAATATCTGATTGGATTCTAATGCTTAATGACGAACTGGACTCATGAATGATTCCGACCTTGTTGGCTGCGCGTTCATTCTGATTTCCGTTGTTTCCATTCTGATTGCCTGGTCGAGACTGCTGTTGCGTGCTTGTCCAGTCCTGCTATAAAATAAACGATATGTGAGTGACTGCCTTACTTTCCCCGCCAAACACGAAACGACGACAAGTTTTGAATTGTTGCAACCGTGCGTTGATTTGCGTCGCAAAAAAGCCGATGCTGTAAATTATAAAGATTTGAACGAAATGTTGGCATCAAACTATAAACCCGGCTCCACTTCGTTTCTTTCTAAACGTGTCAGTATAGTCTAAAAAGGGGGCTAGGCCCGCCAGTCACGTCCGGTTGTTAGCGGGGCTTTAGGACTCCACCTCAAGAAACTCGACAACAGTCCAGTCGGAAGTATGTACTTGTAGCGAATTAAGTCGCTAAACTCGTTCTGACATCGGTTGTCACCAATCTTATTGCCTGGCATTACTCATACCTGGTTGTCTGGGCGTCCATTCTGATTGCCGTTACTGTTGACATTGCCCGGGCGGTCCTGCGGTTGCTGTTGGCCATTGTGTTGCCCCTGTAACCACAGATATTGAGGAATACATAACTGGTGGATTCTAATGCGAGATTTTTAGACGTTCCGAAAAAGGACTCGTGGATAATTCGAACCTGGTTTGCAGCACGTTCATTCATATGTCCGTTGTTGCCATTCTGATTGCCTGGTCGAGGCTGTTGTTGCGTACTGGTCTGATCCTGCTACAAAAGGAACGTAATGTTTGTGACTGCTAGCAATACGGATGGGAGTGAACGGCAAATGAATTGCAAAGCTTATACCTGGTTGTTTGGGCGCCCATTCTGATTGCCGTTACTGTTGACGTTACCAGGGCGGTCCTGTGATTGCTGTTGGCCATTGTGTTGCCCCTGTAACCACATAAATGAGTAATAAATATCTGATTGGATTCGAACGCGAAATGATCAGATCAGGTTATTTGAGGTTTACGTTATTTGCCCGTCAGGACACAAGCATAGTGATGACCGCGCGAAAAGGGCGACGCCCGCTATGGTGGTTCAAAATAAATTGGGGGGGTAGGGGTTACTAGTGGTTTTATGGTTCTTTCAGGCATGAAACAGTCCTACACTGAATTTGAGCGATATTTGATTTAATTTTCCCCGGTGCATAAGTTTCGATGTTCGGCGGGCTTACCTGCCTCTGCTCTCTATGTGTTTAGTCCCTGTGACGACAGTTTGTTTGCCAGTGATCGGTGCTCTGTTGACATGTTTAATGGGGTGCCCAGTGTCACTCTTCAACGCTTTGCCCCCCTACTTACGCCGTAAGACGACAAAAACTCCCTAATACTAGCTGCCTTTGTGCATCGGGTAAATGGAGCCCAATCGTTGTTAAATTTGGTATGGGGACTTTTTTATCTGTATGAATCACAAAATCAACTAGTCTCAAAATAAATCTTGCACCACCCTAACGCCTGCAGGGCGTCGTACATACTGATCGACCCCGCAGGGTCCCACTTGTTAGGTGACAGCCGCCGGCAGTCCGTGGTGGGCGTGCGCTAGGCGTGGAGTGGCGGAACAGTGATTTGCGATGAGCGAAGCCTACGCCAGGGCGCGGTCTGGCGTACGCCTACCTTGTAATATTTTTGGATCACATTTTGTGTGAACATGGCCTACACAGTTTAAACCTGAAGAAGGAAAGTTCTTTGCATTGTTTGTAAACAAGCTGGCCCGCCCCACCGTCGAACCTCGGTGCCAGTTCCGCTGCGCTCCACTGGCACCTCGGTTCGACAGGGGGACTTGGCCAGCTTGGCCTGCCGGCGGCGTTTGCGGGGGACCCCGGCCCCCGCCTCAAGTCACTCGAGATGTGTCCGGTGGTACATATTTTTGTAACGATAAAAGTCGCTAACCTCAGCCCGTCCCGACCCGCGACGGAGTGCGCCTTACAGGCGCACCACACGCAGCGGCCAACCCTAACCTAACGAATCAAACGATTCTCATACAACAGAAACGCGACAAAATTTGAAAATTGTTGTCACCGTACGTTTATCTACGTCACCAAAGAAGTCTATCCTCCAAATTTGAACTTTCTCCGTGAACGACAAGTCAGCAGATAGCGGCGTTAGTGAAGTTATCGTTATCGTGTAGTTAACACAACCGCGCTACTTTTTCCCCAGGGCGGTAACGGCAACGCGTTAAGTTACTTTTCCCAGTAACGAGGTAACGGCGTTAACGTTACTGAAGACGGTCGTGGGCGCGTCGAAGACATTAGAAGTCTCGGTAACCGTTTCCGCCCGCGTCCGCTGTCACCGCCTGCGAATGGATGGGCAAACGATTCTTAAAACTTAATGCCATTTTTGGTAGTTTACTTGATTATGCTTATTTTATGACTCTGTTTGAGTGTGTTTATGCTTCATGACTCTACTTTAGAGAAAGACCTTGTTAGAAACTAATACCAATTTTTATTAAGTTTTACTAGTTGAGAAGGAGTTGTTTTATATATAACTCTTTGACAACAGTAAACTTTTCATCCCTCTTTTAAAACCACCTGCGACAAAACTTTGAACAAAAAAGCACCTAAAAATTCAGCCCGTAACGATTGCCGCTAGTCACCGTACGTTTACGGTCTAACGTCTTTTACAAAGAAGTCTATCCTCCAAATTTGAACTTTCTCGGTGAACGACAAGTCAGCGCACACACGTCCTCCCGAACGAACAGTCGGCATCAGACTAAAAGCCCGGCTCCTCTCCGTTTCTTCCGAAACGTGTCGGGACGGGCTAAAAAGCGGCTACGTATTGCGAACGTTTTGACGAAGTATTTGGTCGGTACTACGAAGTGTTTGTTCGTAACCTATGAAGAAAATACTTGGTATGCTTACGAACCATTTCTTCGTTGGCTTACGACGTATTTTCTTTGTAGGTTACGGACAAATTCTTCGTAATACCAACCAAATACTTTGCAAGAACGTTCGTAATACGTAGCCGCTGTTTCCTTTGTAAGCTTTTTACAGTGTTCACTCCGCTCCACCGGCACGTCGGTGAAGGGCTTGGCCTGCCTCAAGTCAGTCCAGATGTGTCCGGTGGTACATACACTGTTAAGGATTGTCGTTTTTAATCGACTTTTTGGAGAAACTGAATTAATCAAGAAAAATTCATAAAATAACGATAATTTTTTATGTACGATATCATGTCATCAGGCATGTGATAAGGTAAATGTCGTTTCTCATAGTTGAGATGCAATACAGAAAACATCGCGGATTTATCCTGTAAAATTAAGGCTGTTTTCCACCTATTATTGAAGAGACCTGCAAATTCCTCACGTTTTTCGTTAAAAAACGAAGAAGGCTTCGTAAAAACATTTGTTCAAAAACGAATGTCTTAAGCTCCCAATTAATCAAACAATCTTCGTTTTTAAACGACTTAATTTTTTACAGCATAGTTTTGTACCGATTAAAATCGCTAACCTCAGCCTGTCCCGACGCACGACGGAGTGCGCCTCCCAGCGAGCCTCGTAAGCGCACCACACGCAGCAGCCAACGATAACCTAACAAGGGATGCGTACGTTAGACCGCGTCGTTGCGTAACAGGCTTCGCTCATCGCGAATCATTGTTCCGCCACTCCACGCCTGGCGCACGCCTACCTTGGCCTGCAGGCGTTTGTCACCAACGAGTAGGACACTGCGGGGCCAGTCAGTGGGACGCTCTGCGGGCAGAGGCGTGCACAGGGCCGGCTCTCGGAGGGGGCGATGTGGGTCTTTTAGCCTACTTACAGGCGGAAAAAGATGCGGGTTGCCTACATTTTAGGCGCCCTCCGGGCGCCAATTCAGCTGGGGGGGGGGGGGGGGGGGGGGACCTTCCCCTTGTGCACGCCTGCCTCTGCCTGCGGTCGTCATTCTCTCCGCACGGTCGCAACCACGCTTATCCGACATCCGAACGTGTCTTAGATCATCCTTTCGTTATCAATGCCGCTCAACCAGTTCTGACCTACCCTTACCTGCGTGAGCCTAACCTAATTAGGCCTCCACTAACCTAACAGAGCGTAACCCACTCGAGTCACTGATCCTTCCCCCCCCCCCCCCCCCCCCCCCCCCCACGTGACAGGCGCGTGGCGCATACTGACTCCACCCAACCGGTGAATCATAAATTTTAGACCACTTGTAAAAATTATCTTAGAAATTGCTTGAGCTGCGGTGCCTCTGAGGGGAGGTTGACTTTGGTATGATGCAAGAAAGATACGGTCCCAATTTGAGCTTTCTGTGTCTAACCGATCTCGAGAAATCGCGCGGGCAAATAGACAGGCAGGAAAAACATTTTCGGCCCAGTCGGGTAAGTGCTTTGCTATCGCTCAGCCAATGATATATTTTCAGATAATAGATCATGTCTATAATTTACGAACTTCCGAGTGATTAAGGAGTTGGTCGATTCATACTCTATCTTTTAAAACAGGTAGGCTCTCATACCCGAAAAAGACATTCCTGGCGGCCAGGAAAGCACTTATCTAAGGGAATGTTCATATGTTAAATGTATTTCTTTCACACTGAGAGAAATGTTCCATAGAGAGTATCGAAACATTGGTTGCCAGACCTAAACACTTTGATAATAATTGAACTAACCAAAGATTTCGGCGTGGCGCCCAAATCTGTTTGATTGCCTTGTTTGATACACCGCATCAAACAGGTTTTAACCTATGCCATTCTTATTTTAATCGTGGCTTAAAACAGCTTTTTATTTGTCACAACCAAAGCCGCTTATTCCGGACACTGATGCTGATTCGTTTCGGTCCCAAAATATTTTTATTTTACTTTAAAAATGTCAGCGAAAGAATGCTTTGCACTGTTTTTTTTTTAACCAGGAAGCGGTGCTTTATACCGACAGTTTTGGACATTTCATGTCGTAGAAACTGATCACGCCCCGGGCGGGAAGCGATCCCCCGACCGAACCCGCCACTTATTTCGCACGGCGGGCGCGGAACCCACTGAGCCACCGAGACAACTGCGTTGCCCCGCATCGCGCCGTGATGGCAGTCAGCTAGCAGTAAGATCGCAGTCGGCACTAGTGCACTGGTAATCAAGTACGTTTGGGGACTAGCACCAAACTGGTTTTCGTGTCCCGCATCAAATAGGTTCGAACTGGTGTGTAAAATATGAATTGTAGTGAGCCTAAAACAGCATTAGAAGACGGAACCAAAGGCCTTAATGCCAGCATCCGAAAACTGTGATTGTAGCGCCAGACAGAACTGATAGAACAAGGTAGGCGTACGCCAGACCGCGTCGTGGCGTAACAGGCTTCGCTGAGCGCGAATCACTGTTCCGCCACTCCACGCCTGGCGCACGCCTACCTTGGCCTGCCGGCGGCTGTCTTCTGACGAGCAACATCCTGCGAAGCCAACCACTCAGTAGGACGCCCTGCGGGCGTCGCTCTTTCCGCCCAGTCGCAGCTACGCTCATGTTGTGGAAGCCGGACGTATCTTACATTGCCTTTTTGTCATCGGTGCCCGTTAACCTTTCCTAAACAACCCTTACCTAACTGAGCCTAACCTAGCCAGGTCCCAACTAACCTAACCGAGCGTAACCGTCTCGAGTCACTGCTCGACGACTCTCGAGGACGCGGTCCCTGGTATCGAGACCGGAGGCTGTATTCGTTCGCCACCCACACCCACGCCTTTGTGCAGTGCCGCAAGCGCATTCCCATGACACTTAGTTCTCGAGTTTCGGCGGTCGTTTCATGTGGCCCTCGAGGACGGGGTCCCTAGTCTCGAGACCAGTGGCTGTACTCGTTCACAGCCCCCCCCCCTCCCATGCCCTCTGCAGTAACGCAAAACTTATCTCTCTAAAACGCATAGCTTGGTACTCGTATAACAATTTTTTTTCGATGTGGCTCTTGAGGACGGGTTGCAAAGTCTCGAGAGCGGTAGGCGTGGCGTGGTGCCCTTGTTTCCCATTGCCGCGGCCCGCAAAGTCCAACGTCGAAAACCGCAAGTCAGTACCTCCTACCGTTCGAAAGATAGAAGTGGGCTCTCGAGCACGGGGTGCGTGGTCTGGAGAGCGGTTGTCCTGGTGTGGCGCCCATGTTCCCCTTTGCCGCGGCCCGCAAAGGCCAATGTCGAAAACCGCACGACGGTAGACCGTACCGTTTAAAAGATGGAAAGTGGCTCTCGAGGACGGGGTGCGTGGTCTCGAGCCCGGTGCCATTGCGCAAAGATCGCAATGATGGCCAAACCGCTACGATGGCCAGCGCTGCAAACCGCACCTCGCTAGGTGGCTCGGTTCTTCAGATATTCCCAAATGTTTACTTCAAATGGACGCCATCTTGGATCTCGAGCACGGGGTAGCGCAGAGGGGTTTACTATGCACAAGCCTGTATACCTTGTCCCATTCCACGGAGGGTCGGTTCTATAGCAAATTTGGATAGGGGCCTTCGTTTGGCCGTGAGAGGGGATAGTAGAGGACTGCGCCCCCGCAGTCAATCTTCCCTATAATTTATTTTTGGTATTTTATACCAATTTTAAAAATTTTCTAAGAAACTACCCAAGATACGGTGCCCTAAATGTGAGGTTGACTCTGATATGCTGGTAGGAAGATATGGCCCAAATTTCAGCCTCCTACGACTAACCGTTCTCGAGAAATCGCGCGGACAGACAGACAGACAAAACATTTTTGACCCAGCCGGTCCAGGGCTTCGCTATCGCTCAGCCAACAAACTTTGATGCCCGAGACCAAAGTTTTGATTTCGTGTACAAAACATTTCTCTCAGTTCAGTAAAATTATTTGCTGCAGAACACTGCAAAAAGGAATTCTAAAAATTTACTTTTGAACGGGTGCTCTACATTTGAAACTATTTCAGGTGGAACTGATTGGGCCCTAGTGGAGCCTGAACAAAAGTTTTGTCGATTTTGGCGACTTTGACTCCAAAACGTGTGTCCCCGGGCGTGGAATATCTTCTAAACGAAATCACCGCACTGGCGCCTCAGTTCGACTATAGGACTTACCAGATTGGCCTCCGCTGCAGGTTGCCAATGGGAGCTCCTTTTGTTACGATTATAAGCCCCGGGTGCCGTAGGGCTGCGCCGGTGCCCCACCTCCCGCCCTGCCTTCTCCCTATGAACCCTGAGCCTGATATCAGCCCACCTTAAAACGTCGACGTCGGAATACGAGAACGGCTCCTTACCTCAGAAACAAGCGGTATCGGCACAGCGAATGCAGTGCTTAGCAGCATGCAGCCCAGAAGGATCGCCCGGTGGTAGTGCATGGCGGCAGAGTGCTGTTACCTCCGAACTCCGACGGTGATTATGCTCTTCTCGTCTTACTCCGTGCCTTTTAAACCCTGCCTGTGCAGGGCGGGTCCAGACGGGAAGGAAGTGTGATTAGCGATAAAGCTGAGTAAACCTCGGTGACCGCCTTGAGGTATCAGATTTGCTGTTACGTATACAAGATCCAGGGCGCCTGAACGTGATCGGTTTACGAGGTCGAAAGTGGAAGTAGTCGTTAGGCATCACTTAAAAAGCAAGATATATATTTCTTCGTGACAAGATAGCTCGTGAACCTAGCACCTCGTTATTTTCTTACATGACAGAAAAACCCATTTGGCTTTTGGAAATGAAGACTTGCCCGCTCACTGTTCAAAAAAATCCCGGTCATTTTTTCCGATTTTTAAAATTTGGAATCGCCGTTTTGGCTGAGCGCAGTAAAGCCCTTGCCCTACCAGTTCAAAAATGGTTTTCCAGTTATAATTTTATGGGCACTATTACGTTTGTACTTATCAGTCAATTTATGTGATATGTGCACCGGGTACGGGCAATGCTTCGCGATTATTTGTTGCGAGTATCTGCACACGACCAGCCTCTTGGTGAACTTCCGGATTGCATGTAGGTCGATGTTTGATAACTGTGACGGTGCTTACGAACGCCTCTGACTATGGACGTGTAATTAGGACAGCCTTATCGGCGTATGCGAGGAGTTGCCCTTCAATGTCAAACATAGTGTGATTAATGCATAGTGTTTTCTTGGTCGATACCTTTTAGAAGACCAAGAACATCAACGATACCCCGAGTTGCGTTTTCTTCCTTTCTTTGCAAATCTGATAAGCGAGGAAAGAAAACCCACTAAAATACCGTATTTTGAAAGATTTTTAAGACCACATTTTTAACTGACCTAACAATGACGCTTGCTGTGTATGAGTTATGCTTGGTACAAGCAGCGTATGCTTGAAGGAAAGCATCGTATGCTTGAAGAAAAGCATCAGACACTGCTCATATCATCGTACCCTACAGGGGCCAAAACGTGAGACATGTCAGACTTGACGGCCCAAAAATCCATGCAGACTTTAACGCCAATAACGTTACACCATAGGGTAAAGAAGACAGTTGTCGGCCCCGTAGGACGACGCTCCGCTCATCAATTTTCAACTTTTAAAACGCAAGACACGCTTAATGTGATCTAGATGGATGTGTTTCCAATAGGACAAAACGGATTTTGTACGAAACATTTTATTACAAAAAATATTTGATGATACAGCAGCGCATGCGAAAAGTACGACTGTCGGCCCCTAAAACGACAGTTGTCGGCACCCCTGCCAGCGGCCGAACTATGGGCGCAAGGGAAATTTCTTAGTGGAGGCTGGCAGAGGCACCATCTGTTGGCAACTGACTGGCAGCCCGGTGGGTGGTGTCAACACCAACGGTTCGCCGTCAGTAGGTAAATATTTAACACGATGCAGAAAGAGAGCGGCGCGCCGGGGAAAGGCTGAACGCTACTAAGCGCGGTACCCCAAATGACCCTTCCTGTGGTCTAAAATATGCAAATGTTTTGCGCTTTTTCAATCGGAGGTTGTATGGGAAGGACTGTAGGAGCCAGTTCAGGTCGTGACCGGAACATCGCCGACAACTGTAAGCTCGGGGCGAGGGGCGAGAACTGTGGGAAGGGCCGACAACTGTCTACTTCACCCTACAAGTTAGAACATCACAGCTTGGCTACATAGACAGCCCCCATTGTAAAGCGGAAGTTACACACACCTGATTTTACGGCCTGCACTGGCCCTAAGCAAAGACATCACGAAGAGAATATAAGCCCTCTTCGGTAGCGTTTGAAAGACGCGTGTCGGGAAAATCGACATACGGGAGTCATGGTGTCATGGTTCATTGAACGATAAAGATATACATGGTGTCCCGGTCAAAAGTGGACAAGCGCTCCGCCTAGAGATGCGAAACGGACCGAGGCTCCCCTAGCGCGCCGTATCGAATCTCTAGACGGAGCAGCAGAGTTGCCGATCCGAGTCGAGCCAGCCGAGCAAACAAGGGGGTGACGCGAGGCGTTAATCCGAGATTTTGTGCAAACGGTGTGGTTCGATGACAGGTTAGTGACAAGTAGTACGTCGGCTGCAAGTCAGTTCGTGTTTACGTCCCCAGCTGCCCCGCCCCGATGTTGGTTTCGCGACGAAATAAAATGTTTGAAAAGGAGTGTTTGATTATCTTCGTTCGAGTGCACATGTCACTTTAAAATTCATTTTGCTTCCGCGGGCATCTACTGGAACACTGTGTTATAGTTGCATAAGTGAAAGATACAGTTGTCTACAAACAATGTTTGGAGGTTTTGTTCCCCTATGCCCGCCCTGGCTTTTGTTGAAGGAGTATTGGTAATTACTTTTTGGCCTATTTCATCACCTTGTATTCTTTCTCAATTACACCATTCCTGTTGTGCTATGTGCCATAACGTATAGCTTTAGGAAAGCAATTTTTATTGTACTGTTAGAACTCGGCTGACTGCTCTTATCGCAGCCAACCGAGTGTTTGAAGTACTACTGTGACAGGTGAATGTATAAATGTGTAACTTAAAATAACACCATTAATTTGTTGCAGTGCTTCCTTCATGCTGCAAATGTTTGGCGAGAGCATTGGCCTGATCAGTGGTTCGGTTCTGACGTGACACGTCTTCAATCTCAAGTACGTTACCAGCTCAAATTTTTGCAGGTAAGTATCTATATATATATACATAGTCTCCCTATTCTTTTAATAGATCGAACTATTATAACTCAAAATTCTGTTCTTTTTTCAGGCACGAGGAAAATCTTTGAACGCAAACCGTACCCAAGAGAAATAGAATGCTGGGCTTGTATTGTATTATGGTGTACCAGGTCTATGATATTCTTTTGTTGTGGGGGCAATGTGTGGCTGTGACACATCAGCAATCTCTCATTCGTTGTTTTAAGTTTAACATCTGCATGCTTTTGTAGCCCATCTGTTCTTTATTTCTTTGTCTTAGGACTTTTCAAATCGTTTAGAATGAGCACGCCCGCATGTGTTATGATATGTTTGGGTCTGAAATCTGAAGTCATGGGGCCATCTCAATTTTTTTGACGTGAGCATCCATACATATATTGTTGGCTGAGCGATTGCGAAGCCCTTACCCGACTAGGCCAAAAACCATAGGTATACTCGTTTTCAGAGGGTCGAGCCGAACGTACCATTCCTTTTCAGTGCTGCTTAACGATTCCTAACCTACTCTTACGTGCCTGAGCCCAACATAGTCAAGTCTTAACTAACCTAATCGGGTGAAACCCACTCGAGTCGCTCATCCGACCCTCCACGCCTATCGCCTTGCCGCCGGATTTTCAATATCAGGCCACTTGTGAAAATTGTTTACGAAATCGCTTGAGCTGCGGTAACCTAAATGTAAGGTTGACTCCGGTATGATGCAAGAAAGATGCGGTCCAAATTTGAGCCTCCGACGACCAACCGTTCTCGAGAAATCGCGCGTACACGCGCACGCACAGACAAAACATTTTTTGAGCCAGTCGGTCCACTGCTTCTGCTTCGCTGTCGCTCAGCCAATAAATACACTGACCCTACCACCCCGTGACGAGGGGAACGGTACGCTCCACTGCCATGGCAGCGGAGGCCGTCGCCAGCCCAGCCGCTAGCAGAGCGAACACAATCTTAACGTTCTTGAGGGAGAGCGGATACGGTTTCCGGTCTTCATCGCCACGCGGCCATTTCAGCTCATTTTCACGGATGAAGCCCGCGGCTCGCGCGCGACCCCAGACTCGTCGGATCGCCCCTTCCAGCGGGGACCCCCTGCTGGTAGCGAACGGCGTCACCATGGCCCCCATGGAGGGCACGCTGAAGACATGCACTTTGCCTCCGAGACCGTTCGCCTTAATGTAAGCAAAGAACCACGGCAAGTTCCCGCTGGTGCTGATGAGGGCCGCGTCCCGCCTCTCCGCCACACGAGGTATGATCTGCTCCATCGCTCGCGGTCCGATGGTCAGGTTCTGTCCGTCCTTAAAGATTCCCGCCCACGCCGGATTGTGGAAGTGCGCGTGTACGTGCAGCCCGCTCGCCGCCAGCTCCTCCAGGCTGCTGACGACCTTGGTGTCCGGCACCATGATGGCGCCCCGGAAAACGATCTGGTAGCAGGCGGACACGACGAGGGCCGGCAGCAGCCATACGGCCAGCAGGCGCCGCTGCAGCAGCTGCAGCCGGACCACCGGCACGGGCTGCGACAGCAGCGGGGCGAGCGCCTGCAGCGCCGACCCCGCCAGCCCGCGCCCCGGGGAGCCGGCGAGCGACAGCGCGACCACGGCCGCGGCGGTGGCCAGCCACACGGCCGGCGAGAACACCTCCGTCAGGCTGGACAGCCCCTTCAGCACCAAGGACCGTGCCGGCACGATGACCACGACGTAGGTGGTCCGGTCGACGTACTTGACCAGAATCGAGTGACGCGGAGGTCGCACGATGTGCTCTTCTGACACTGGGAACTGAATGAACGCGAAGTCGGCGCGGCAGCGCACCGTCCTCCAGAGGACCTCTTGTTCCAGACGTGCGCGCGGCAGAGGCGTGAGCGTCAGCTTCTGCCGCAGCTCCCGGCCGACGCCGACCACCCAATCCCGTACGTGCCCGCTGCCCGCGGCCTCGTCGTCGACGACCGCGACCAGCGAGCCGTTGTCCTCGGCGCCGGGGGGGCGCCACGAGCGGCAGGGCGGCTCCAGCGCGGCGCCCCGCAGCCAGCGGCCGCGCCCGGAGCAGCGGTCCAGCTCCGTCACGCTGTCGGCGCGGCCCAGGGCCTGGGCGCAGCCCGCGAGGACGCTGTAGGCCCGCGTGTCCTCCGCGGAGGAGACGGCCAGCCGCGCGCTCGCCAGGCACCGGCGCCACGGGCAGCGCCGCACCGCGAGGAGGTCCAGCGGCGAGTGCGCCCCCGCAGTCAGCCATATCAGGACACGAACGGCCAGCAGGAACGTGGGCACGCTTCCCAGCTGGACGACGTGTTCGGCGGCGACGAAGATGAGCGTGTCGCTCTCGTGAATGTCCGCCTCGAAGCCGGGCCGCAGCGCGCCGCCCTCCTGGACGGTCAGCGCCGGCCCGAGGCCCGACAGCCGGCGCAGGAAGGCGTCGTCCACCCAGCTGGCCCAGGCGATGACGTGCAGCCGGACGAACTCCGGGGCGCCCAAGTGCGGCGCCAGAAGCGAGAGGGCGCACCTGAATGAACGGCCGCCTCGTTTATTTACGTCGCCACGAGTTGCGCTCTTTCGCGGCGTTTTGACCTTGCTTCGGTGACGGGCTCGGCTAAGTGACGAAAGTGGGGTACATTTTTCTCGAAGTTACAGAAGTGAAAGTTAAAGTTGTCGGAAGTGACAAAAGTAAAGTTAAAGTTGCCTAAATTGACTAAACTGAAAGTGAAAGTGTACACGATTCAGGAGAATGACCACCCCCTCGGGCATGGCCATACCATGACCGTTTCGTCTGGCCCCGTTGACATGGCATGATTGCCCCACCTGGATTGTGGTGACTGCTCCTGCACCAACAGTCTGACGCGTCCCCAGAGGGCTGAGGAGCTGGGTACGGCCACCGCCACGACGAGAAAGGTGACCAGCATTCCAGCGCCCAGTTTTGTTGCCGAGCTGATAAAAAAAATCATATTTAAGAATTGCTCGTCTAAACAAGCTGGCCCGTCCCACTGTCAACACTCGGTTAGCCAGCTTGGCCTATGCCGTTGGAGCTAGTGGGCCCCTTCTGCAGTGTTGTCAGAAAAGTAGGCAAAAAGTAGCCCAAACACACAGGTGTCAAGATGGTGCCTACCGCCGCCTGCCTAACAGGCAACACCTTGTCATGGCTGTCAATAATTTGCCGAGAAGGTAGGCAGATGTAGACACGATCTTGACGCCTGTGTGTTTACTTTTTGCTTCAGTCCCGGTCTCACGGCACTTGGGGAGAGATCGGTGAGACATATTTTTGTAACGGTTGAGATCGGCATCCTCATTCCGTCCCACACTACCAAATGCGCCTTGCAAGCGTACCGCATTGCCTTGCAAATCTGAAAAAAATTCTTATTTAACAGAAACGCGACAAAATTTGAAATTTGTTGCCCCCTTCCGTCTATCTATTTACGCCATAAAGGCAGCAAATCCTCCAAATTCGAAATTTCCGAGTAAACTATGAGTCAGCGAACAGACGTTCGAACACACGGTGAACGGAAAATTCGGATTTCGGAAAGGACATCTCGGAATTCGCGAGATGACTTGGTTAGTACAACTGCACATTACAGAAAGTAAACATCAGAACAGCTGTGGGTCGGTTCAGCTGCACATGAAAATAGCATAATTTGAGAGTTGCTGATGGCTACTACGACAGCACATGGAAAGTCTGAACGTGAGAGCAGCTGATGGCTGGCATAACGTGACATTTTAAAAATATGTGTGAAGACAACTGATGGTCAGTCCAACTGCACATTATGGTACTAATGCATGTGTACGCCTGCACGTTAATTTCTGAAAAGTGATCGTTTTTATACTGACCAATATAGCACTGGATGATGTAATAACTCAACTTGAAGATAACTGAAAGTTAGTACAACTGCACATTAACCCAACACGAGTGATTAAAAATGGCGTTAATAAATATGACCATTATAGAAGCTGGTTGTGCCTCTTCGAGGCCATGTGGCCATAACACTACATATGTGCAAGGCCGCATGCGATGAGTATGCATTAAAACAGCCTAACCTAACACAAGAGAACCTGACGTACTGTGCAGAAATACTAACCCACACAAAGTCCGATGGGAAGTTTCCGGCACGGTCTGTGCAGAAAACATTGACTTGACGGTATCCCAAGTTGGCACGAGGTGTGAAAAAAAAATCGCTCGATTGGTCATCGCCGTTTATTTCCTTTTATAATGTTACTGCAGATAACTTTGCTATTTTGCTGTTTATGTCTTAACGTGAACCGGTGCAGGAAATCGAGCTCACGTACCTGACCTTGTTAACGACTTACTTTATGATGCCTTGCGGCCCCTCGCGTCAACTTCTCTGCTGGGCGGGCTGCCGCCGCGGACTTATTGATCTGCTGGTGTCTTCTCAGACAGGAGCAGATCAATACGTCCGGGCGGAGTCAGCGTGACGCGCTCAACTGGACAAGCGAACCATTTCTGGTGGTACACACACCAAATAGGTTAAAGCTTTTATCACAATATGCCAAAACGGGTCCAAAGGTGCGATGTGTAACGGAAAAACTTCTTAGGACAAGTCCTGCAGTGACACACCAGGAGGCAGGTTTCGTGCAAGTGGCTAGGAGTCAGTGTTGCCAGAAAAGTAGCCCTAAAACACGGGTGGCAATTGTGTCTAACCTCCGCTTCCCTACTAGGCAGGATCATGTCATGACTGCCAATAATTTTCCTACATGGCGGTCGGACACGGTCATGACCCATGTGTGTTTAGGCTTGCCATGGTCGGACTGGGCAGGGCGGGCGTCCGGAAATCCCCGGCGGGGCCCCGGCCTTTCCTGCGCCCCGGCCTTTCCAGGGCCCCCGCACCCCGGGGCCCCCAATACTTCCACGAATATAAGGCTCATGAGCACAAACGGTTGATCGGGAGGGTAAGTTCAAGCGTAAAACACCCAATTGCACTAATTGTAACGAAATGGGTGGTGAGGGCCTTCTACACTACCCTGCTGAGGCCCCTGGGTACCCAGTCCGCCCCTGCCTTTCTCCTACCTTTCTAGTAGCACTACTAGGAATGAACATTTAAGGAGTGAATAAGTTTCTCTCAAAAAGCGTTCTGGCGGAACTTACTGTGAGAGTCACAAGCAGAGGACGAGTTAGTACGCCAGAAGTATTTTCCTCTACTGACGCAAGTCTACAAGTCTACAAGTGTACAAGTCCACGCCCGAACGAACAGTCGGCATTAGACTATAAACCCGGCTCCTGTCCGTTACTACCGAAACGTGTCGGGACGGGCTAAAAAGTCAAGACCAGTCAAGGCCAGTAAAGAACAATTTCCTTTCACAATGGCTCATGCCATCACCATGCACATAACCTAAATACAATGCTTGACAAAGAATGCTGCGTACAAAAAGGAAAGAATAATAAAGAATTCATTGTCTGTTTGTCCGCACGATTTCTCGAGAACGGTTAGACGTGAAAAGCTCAAATTTTGGGCGATCTGTCCTTGTTTGACCGGAGTTTGGTGATCTGTCGTTGTTTGACTGGAGGTGGGAGATCTGTCGTTCTTAGGACGCGTCGGTATACAAACATACGGTGGCAACAATTTTCAAATTTCGTCTGTGGTCGTATGAGAATTGTTGGCTGCGCGTGGTGCACCTGCATGGCGCACTCCGTCACGGGTCGGGACCCTGCGCTCATCCAAGTAGTCCTCGTCAAGAACTTTCATCTTCGAGAACACAGAGACGGTATTTCCGGCTGACGAGGACGAGGTGTTCAGCGACAATCCGTTATTGGCTTATTCCGAAAGGCGGGTGGGATTTGCTAATTTAATACAGGAAGGTACACTCAGAAATGTCAGTTGTCGACCCGACTACAGATCATTACTCGATTTCATGTTTTCGGTTCAATAACAAGCCATTTGTGTGGCTTTGCCATGGTGTGCGGCCTGGTAGCTCAAAGCTGTAGCGTAGTGGTCACAGTGCGAGGCTCCCAGCCTAGGGACTTTTGAGTTAATCGTACGAACGTGCGTGCGGTAGCTACAATTTTAGTAGTTTTAAGGTAACGAAAGGGTTGGCTCCTGCCAGGTGCGGATAGAGGGTGGAGTGCAAAAGAATATCCCCAACCCCCCTAGTTCGCGCCCACTCCTACTGTCAAACCCACGCTCGCCCATATGCGACAAGGTCGACTAGCTAGGAATTCCAGGCCACATTAAAAGTGAAGATCATCTCTTTATTTATCCAGATGATTTTCTTGTTCTCTAAAGTAAGTATATTCTACGGCTAAAGACTTAAGCCTTATACTCTAAATGTCCATAGGACAATATTTGTCCAAACGTTACGTGCTTAAGCAAAACACGACATTGGGACAATTTATAATGTGGGACAAATTGTAACATGCGATGCGCAATTTGTGTCCTAATTATGCTTTAAATATTATCTCAGTTATGTTTTGTTTAAAAAACTAAACACATTTAGTGTGTAGACTTAACTTCCTAATAAATTAAAGTTCGTACTACAAGGAAACGCGTATTTATGGATTCACGAAAGAATTATTTTGCGGGTGGCATTAGGTTTACGCCTCAGCGATTTGAGACAGGCTGCACTTAACAGAAGGTAAGAAGTCGATATATACATATTCATTAGAAAAGTGCTCATAGAACAGCTGTAACATTACTGTACCGTCCATTCAGGTACCATAACGCTGGGTTTGTGAGAATGTGGTTTACGCGATCTGAAAGATAAGGAAGCAAGCAGTCGCTGGCGTCCCGTCGATCTCTAATCTCCAGATAGTATACCAATGCCTTACATTAACATAAGAAAAAGTACGTGGCCATCTCGGTTCAGGATACCACAACAGACTAAATATTCATCTAAACATTATTATCACAATATGAGTTCAACTTAGTTATCACGTTATAGAGAATCTCGCCACAGCAAATTGGACAGGCAAATGATGAGCACAAGAGCCCACGACGTCGATGCAGCGGTCGCGGTGTTTCGGAACTCCACTTTCGGTACACGTCTGTTTGCGCCGATGTACTGGAAGAACCACGCCGACTCCTTCAGCGACCGGTCCAGTGTGCCTCCCTCGTAATCCACGTATGCCAAACCGAATTTCCGCCTGTAACCATGAAACACGTTCATTAAGAGAAAACATTCATCGGGTAGTTCGTAAAACAGCTTCAGTGGCATTGGAGTTTCACAGAAATTGAGACACTTGGGCGGCTCGGAAATGTGACCTGACTAGCCCAACGCTTCGTCATAAAGGGCGAATTTAGTGTTCGTACCGTTGCGGGTAATCCGAGCATCAGCTGTGCTATTTCGCTAGGTATAGTACCCATACTAGGATCTTTTCAGCGGCTTCAATCACTGGCTACAACGCGGATGAAGGCTCTCTTCATTGCAGGCAGGCACTGCTGTGACAGGGGTGATATATGCCGGGCAACCCGACGTTACCACAGCTGCCAGCGGCGGCAGCTGCTGACGCAGCGGCAAACTATTCACACTGATTGTGGTTCCGATCTTATTTTGCTCGCATTTTGCGCCGGTATTCTTTTGTAGCGCATTAGCCAGGGTAATTATTAACATACCCGAAGTTCCCTGTGAACTCGTATCCATCAACAAGGCTCCATACGATGTACCCCATGATGGGTATGTTCTCCTCCTTCATCACACGGACCAATTGGTGCAGGTATCCCTGTGGAAACAAAGCGCGGGTAAGGCGAGTTGGGATGCACGTTCACGCGGGTGGAACCAGTGTCGCTTCACACGGCTGCCATGCTGGTCCAATATCGCTTCCGATTCCGAATGCGTATCTGTCCTTGAGCAGGCACCCTGCAAGCCTTCAGCAAGCTCTGACAGGCCTGTGCGGAGAACACCGCTGTGGACCGCCATTGCCGTTGTGACCTGGTTTGTATCGCGACGAGAAACTGTAACTTACGCTGTGGTAGCCCACTCTGGGGCCGTCTTTTCTGCTGTCGACGTTTGTCCGTTCGTCACCCCAGCCATTTTCCGAGATGAAGATTGGCAACTTGTAATTTCTATAGATCCACCTTGGAGCCTCCGAAAGAACGTGGGGGTCCGGCTGTGAAAATAAAAATAGTAGGACCCGATAAACTGAGCTCTGTGCGTACATACAGGTTGGTCAGTGTCGAACCGTCGCCACTTCGTAAGCGTGAAGAAGGCATCTAGGGGAGTAATGTATGACAATTAGGGTCGGAAATGAAAAGTACGACCGCCAGGACGAAAGTTCTTGTCCCTGGAGGGTAGGGAAGTACGGGTCAGCGGCCTGTGTACGGAGGTACGAAGCGCTGCGTGACGGTGCAAGCGCCAAGTAAGTGCAGCAAAAAACAGAGGAGGCAGGTAACCGGTCATGTTTCGGGACCTGCATCAATGTGCATCATTTGGTCCATATGGTATGGACGGACGCGAAAGGTTGTTGACACCGACGGTTAGAGACTGGCAAGCCACTGCGATAATTAGGATAAGGAGGACATATGCTGCGGGTGGTGCGAGTGAGCTCAGTGCTGCGCCATGCCTCCAACCGGTTAGGTTGCCTATCCCCCAGGCGCAAGAATTTTCGCTCTACCGGCCGTAATTTTCATTTCCAACCCTAAGTGTCCTATATCTAAGTACTCCCCGAGATGCCCTCTTAAGTGGCGACGGTTCGACAAAAACCATCCTGTATGCTAGTTTGGAAAAACAGGTTTTGCTGATCAGAAGAAATATTGGAGATTGTAACATACCTTCATAAATAGATTCTTCATCTTTCCGGGCGTGGTCACGGCGTCCACTTCAATGGCATCTCGGTCCGAATCCATGTTACCGTACTTCGGTTTCTCTTCATGCGTACCATCAGCGATTTTTGTTCCAAAATACGCGTTGAAACACAGGAAGTCTGCCGCACCTACACGCAGAAAGAACGGCCTTCTATTTCTCCGCCCGAACAACGCCTTCGATGCTGGATTCACTCCGACATGCGCGTATTTCAAAGACGCGCATTTTCACTGACTCGCATTTACTGTGTACTCGCGTACTGTACTGGATTCTCACCCTTGATTATTTTCTTATCCTCTTCTGTGAAATAGGGCAGCCTGGACTCGGATAGCCCTTCCTGCTTGCTGTAGCGGTCCACTTTCTCCCTCACAATGTCCGGGTAGTCGCCGTACACCAGCGGGTGGTACATGGCGCCCAGGGTGAACTGGTTAGCTCGATCCGCCGCCTCCACATCCGCCCAGGCCGTCGTGTTGGCGCGGCTCCACAGAGCCAGGGCAGCGCCACCGATTTTACCTTCGGAGCAAAACCGAGGACGTCAACAACCAACCTTTCTGAAGGGCTACAGATAAGCGCCTTATGGTTTAAACTTCTGTATGAATGGGTTACATTTAATTTATTGGTACCACGTCTTGCGTGCTGCTGCACTGTAAAAATATTTCGTCATGTGACGATAAACATTCACGAATATTTGTCACCTAAATATTTAGTGACATTACGATTTTGTGGTCACGTGGCAAAAGATTTAGGTGACAAAATTTTCGTCACTTCTGAGGTAAACGTTAATAAAAGACTTTCTATCATTACCAGACAACATGTGTGACGAAAAATTCTTGAACAAAACTTAAGAGGAGATTTTTTGACGAAATGTATTTTTACAATGTTCTTATACTGAACGGGAAAAACTGAGCTCGAGCGCCTTTACACACTTAATGTTAATGTTTTTTTTGTACACTGTAATGTACTGATCTAAGCATACATTCAAAATTATATACATTACAATGCACAGTAATTGTGCATTTCCTCGACCGCACATTTATTGTGCATTTCCTCTACCGCACATTTATTGTGCATTACAATATACGGTTCGAGAATTCCTGTCCATTACAATGTACAAATTTATACATTTTAACCTAGATTATCCTACATTATAATGCATGCTCAGATCTGTTCATTACAATGTACAAAATTGTACATTGGCATTAGCGTGAACATACTAGTCCGATTATTGCTAAGCGCCGACGGGTCTGATGGGAAAGTTCACGTCCTGATCAAGGCACAATGGGCTCCGACCAGTACTTACCACCCTGCGCAGCCTTGTAGTACTTCTCGTATTGGCGGTAGACGCGACCATGAGCCAGGATGGAGTTGTGAACACACTTCCAGTCGTCCCCGATCTTTCTGGTGTACAGTCCGGGCAGCTCGATCAACGCGAAAGTCTTACAGTAGTAGTTTGGCTCGTTAATCGTGGTCCACAACTTGACCTGCAGTGCACATAAGGAAACGTGATACGACTAGCTCTTCCACCGTCCGACATAGGTACGTTACCCTGAGAAGATATCAGAGTGCGTGTCAGCTCCGAGGCATTGTGCTGGTCGTTGGGCCCTTCGAACTAGAGGTGTGCGAACAGGCTTGTGCGAATTTGAACCGAACTCGAACAGTTTTAATTTTTCAAGTTTCGAACCGAACACGAACTGAACTAGTAGCGTTCAAATTCGAACCGAACACGAACAAAAAATAAACACAAAAGCAACAAAAGACGGAGGTATAAAACCTCAGACATAGATAGCATTTAATAAAGGAAATAAGGACGACCATTCTCACAATGTGACCACTCAGACATTGCTTTTCTATTCAATTATTACATTTGGGGAATCCTAAAATGTGTTCGAACCCAATCGGATCTGCCTAAAAATCTCCGAACAGTTCCAGCACGAATAATTGCTGCTCGATTTCGATCGAACAACTTCATGCTCGGCTCGGTTCGTTCGAATCCGAACATGTTCGCACACCTCTACTTCGAACATCGTCCGTTTAGGTTCACCGTCACCATCCGTATGCGGATAAAGGGTGAGGCGGTCCCGATGATGTTAAAGCGCACCCCGGAAACGGACGTTGTTGTTAGAATCTATCGTTAGACCGTTTCATTTTTGCAAAATGTATGAATTTAGAGTGGGTGTACTCAGAATCCGATTCCAATGCCCATAAAACATGACTGGTAAAAATTTCACCCTGATAGGAGAAATCTTACTGGTGACCCAAAGGACTTAAATGCCCCCTCCATAGCATTTAAATCAACATTTTCAAAACAAAAAATCGGAAGAAAATTTCCCAAGTGAACTTGACGAAAGCAGTGCTCTTCAGAGCTTAAATTTTAATATAAAGACTATATCTCTGACGGTTTTCGAGATATCGGCGTTTTATGTGCTAAAATCAAGCAAACTCACGTGAATTGCTTATTTAACGTAATGGAACGGTCTTACCCATAGGCTACTCGCCATGGGCAGCTTTCCTGCTTAATAATTTTATTTCCCAGCTCTGAAATCTATGTGCGTCCATCGTTTGTCACCAACGCGGTTCAGTCTCGGCCTAATATGTTTCCAGTGCGTGGGTCAACTAACATACTGTACAATTGCAACTAGATTAGTTGTGATAGTGGCTCAGACAGTGACAAAGACGTTGAGTGCTAGAAGTGGCAAAAAGTGGTAGAACTACCGGTGTGCACCGGCTTTTCACTTAGGACAACGCAACACAACTCGTACAACTACCGGCGGAAGTCTTTCGCTGACGAAGTGCAACCGTCCTGTTCAACAGCGGATCACATGAACGGGCGGGAGCGCGACTCTGCCTGCCATCCCTGCACTGCTGCAGCATTAAATCTTGCTAGACTCGCATCGAGTTGCACGTTCTCGCGGATGCCAGGCGGCCAACAGTCAGAGCAAAAATATTATAGGTGACGACTTAATTGTCACATCGTCTGTAACGACTTGTTTTTCAGAAATAACCATAGCATTGTCGTAAAGTGACGATTAAGAAGTTTTTACACTTTTACAGTAATTTACTTAATCGACCACGTCAAAAAATCTCTTGTCCCGAACTACAGGTTTATAAGCTCCAGGATTTTTCTCAAACTAAAAACAGATTGTTTTCTGTGGTTGTAGTTTTGTCTGTAGTACAGATATCTTTTCAGCCCTGCCCTGGCCTTGGATCACAAATCGACGTTTTGTAAACGTAAAGTTAACGCACCCTGTCGCCATATGTTTTGAACAGGAAGTCGGTGTACTCCAAGAAGGGTGCGATGATTTCCTGACTAGCCTATGTTCCATATTTCTTCATTACTTCCATGGGATAGTCGAAGTGGTACATGGTAACCTAGAAAGCACACGAAATACATCTATGAGGCAAGCAAGACAATACAAAATTAACGGACCATTCCATAAGGGGTGGGCTATCTGGGGTCTGCCGTCCCCTCGACCCACTGCTTTTGTCCTTTGATTGGGAGATAATCGAGGGGGCAACCACTCGTGAAATCCTGTGTACAAGTTATCTGAAATCCTATCAAAGCAGTCACTAAAATTCGGACAATTCTTCGTTCTGACCAGTAAGCATTTGTGGTCGGTCTGTCGTTCGGTCAAAACCGACCAGAAAAAATCTAAATCTTTACACATTTGGGTCGGTGTACTGAGAAAGCCTTTAAATCCCGTAATCCGTGTAGACGTTTCGTTTGGGTTATTCCCCCTTGGAGAAAATGGTATTACTTGGATATATTTAAGACGACAAATGCCCCTTCGAGTTCAAACAATATGACTTTAGTTTCTATTAAGGCATCTAAGTTATTGCTTACTATTGTGCATCTTGCCCCCAGCCCAGGGTCAGCTAATGGATCCACTCGAGATGTCCATGGGACAATTTCGTCTCGTGAAATGTTTCTTTTTTAAGCAAAACATAACTGGCATACAATGTGTACCATAATTATGGGACAAATTGTATCTCGTATGTTACAATTTGTCCCGCCTTTACGTTACAAATTGTCCCAATGTCGTGTTTTGCTTAAAACGAACATTTCATTGGACAAAACTGTCCTATGGACATTTAAAGTGCAATGAAGACTTGACTCATATTTTTAGATATAAGCCATTCAACAGTGAAGCAAATCTCAAATCAGTCGTTTCAAAACAGAACAGTTATTTCGAAGAGTAAGCAACACTTACTGCTCATTCACACGTCTATAAGATCTAAATATTTAGTCTCAATCCAGAAATATTTCTTCGATTGATGTCGTTTGCGTAGCAGCCTTTCGGACGTGAACCCTATGTGTCTGTGTCGCAGCTGAGGGCACGTAACACACGTGTGTAGAGCTCCCGCCATGTTCTCTGTCTCATCCTAGCCGTGTGTTGCGAGACTGAGTGGAATAGTCCGAATGTTCGTGGAAAGCATTATGTAACAGGTTCTGCTCACGTAGGACTTGATGCTTCTCCACGAAAGCAGTACCTAAACAGATCAAAAGTTTAACGCACAGCTGCGTTCGTCGACGGACGCTCACCATCGGCTGGATGCCGTTCTTGACAAGCTCGTTGATCAGGTTATTGTAGTAGTCCACGCCTGGCTTGTTGGGCTCGGAGGCGTTGCCGTCAGGGAAAATACGCGGCCAGGCAATGGAGAAGCGATACACCTGCAACTGTGGGTGGGTCGAGGTGTCGGTGGGGTGGAGAGGAACCGCGTCCTTAGGTTCGACGAAACGAAGGGACAGCCTGTTCAAAATATAAAGATTGAACTTCTGTTAAACCTATTTTGATTACCTTTAGTGCTTTCGCCGCAGCAACATCATCTTTGTATCGGTGATAAGAATCAGCTGCCTTTCCGGGTGGCTTCATTTCTCTAAAGGGGAAGTCAGCAGGCATGTTGTCCATTTGTTCAATGATGTACTCCATCGTGCTCATCCCCATCCCTGCAAAGGAATAAGCAGTTATGCACTATTCAGCGGTTTTATCACTGAATTTAAACCTGCGCACTCCACAACTCAGTTTACCAAGAACAGAACGAGTTGTGGAAGTTGTAACTTCCCTAAACATGTGCGCAATATTCAATTATTATTACGTTGAGTAGCAGTACAAAGTTCTGCCGGAATTGGCAAATCTGAAAAACCGATTCAATCTCAAATCTGTTTTACAACAATTTATTTTGAAGAACAAATTGTTTGCACGTTTTCAAAAAAAAGGTTACGTTGTTAAATACAACACGACATTCGGACAATTTGTAACGTAAGGGTGAGAGAAATTGTAACATGCAGGATTCAATATGTCCCATAATAATGCTATCCCAGTTATGTTTTGTTTCAAAACGAAACATTTTATAGGACAAAACTGTCCTATGACATTTAGTGTGAAATAACCGATATTTTGACTTAGTAAGAAACAAACCTTCTGGAAAACACCGTTGTGCATATAAAACACTGATATTAATGTATTGGGACTTGTCACGGGAAAATGCTGTTGAATAAAATGTCGCGTTAGCAAAAAACTAACCGAGATACAATATGCGGCGTAGTTACGGGACAAATTGTATCCCGCACGTCACCATCTGCCCCACCTTTACGTTTCAAACTGTCCAAAAGTTGTGTTTCGCTTAAAAAACGAGACATTTTATTGGACAAAATTGTTCCGTGGGCATTTAAGACACTATGCATCCCGGCATTGATTTATTGTCTGCACCGATTCACACTAAATGTCATGGGACAGTTTTGTCCCATATAATGTTTCGTTTTCAAACAAACCATAACTGAGATACAATTTGTACCATAATTATGGGACAAATTGTATCTCGCATGCTACAATTTGTCTCATCTTTACGTTACAAAGTGTCCCAATGTCATGCTTTGTTTAAAAACATAACAGTTCATTGGACAAAATTGTTCCAAGATATTTAGAGTGTATGGTCCGCCCTTTCAGTAGTTGACATTTTTGCTCTTGCCGCCAGGAGCATAGCGAAATAAAACAGGATGCTGCGCCAGAACGAGAAAGGCCGGCACAGGGGTGTGAAAAGGGTGGTGGAAAATCTTGTGCCGAACTCACCGTCCTCTGCCAGGCTGCCTTCGACCTGTAAAGAAGCGGAGCCGGCGCCTATCAGCAGACCCTCGGGAAGAACGGCATCTTCTTTCGGGTCGAACAGACCACTGGGGTTTGTCTGGTTCCCCGCAATGAAGGCCGAGTGCGCCGCAGACAGCAAGAGGAGCGCCAAAAGGGCGGAGACGTCCGAACGTGCCGGCGACATGGTGGCTGATGCTGGGCGTGCTGCCTGTGGCTGCTCTTATGGGCTGCACCGGACCCTCTTGAACAGGTGGAGGGGGCTTCTCGATTGCGACGTCCCGACAGAATGATAGTGCAACTCGCAACGTTATGCGAGATACACGACATCGCATGCCTAAAAATATCTATTGCACGTCGCCATTTGGTCGCAAAATCTTAGCGAAGAGCTGATGGTCGAGTCAACAGAGGCCCTTGAAGAGGTCAAAACTAACACCAGTACCAAACATAGGCGAACACTGCCGCTAGCCGTTGAAACTATGAGGATGAGGTATATCTCAAAATAATTTTTAATGCGTGATGCAAAAAATTTCATAGACACTTGCAAGTATGTTCCGAGAAACGGCGGGGGGCGGCCGGTAAGGGCAGCTGTGATGAGCCCATTTAGCTTCACAATCGGGTCGATAGCCAGGGCCAGTCCCTTTTCGTGAAGAATAGACATATTTCTCAACTTCAATTAGTTCAAGGTCAAAACTTGTCCCGGTGTTTTAGCGCCCAGCGTCAGTACACTTAATTCTTCTGTACAATTTCGTGCAGAAGTGCGTAAGAATTTACGCATACGCAGCTTACGTACTAATTCGCACATAAATTATATACAATTTTAAAGATTTGATTACAATTGCGTACAATATTGTACATGACAACGTACAAATATCAACGTAAGCTGCGTATGCACAAATACGTACGCCAAAAAAAGTACAGCGGCATTTAGCGTGAGTGGTGTCGTGTTGTTTGGTTTTCGAATAGTTATCGTACGAAGACTGTAAGCCGAGATCCAACACACTAAATGCTTATGTACTATTTTTGTACATAATTATGTACAGATGTAAACCTTCATAGCTTATGTACAAATTTGTACACAGTTATGTACTATTTATACATAATTACGTACTTTTTGTACACAACTATGTACAATTTTGTTCATAATTAAGGACGATTTTGTACATAGCTGTGATGGTTTATATCTGTTCATAATTATGTACAAAATAGTACATAAGCATTTGGTGTGAAACTCCCCTAACACAAGAAGGGTATGGGGGCTGCGGCAGCCAGGCCCGGCGATCCTGTCTCGACACCAGTGTTGTCAGAAAAGTATGCAAAAAGTAGCCCAAACACACAGGTGTCAAGATTGTGCCTACGGCCGCCTGCCTGCTAGGCAACATCTTGTCATGGCTGTCAATAATTTGTCGAGAAAGCAGAGGTATACACGATCTTGACGCCTATGTTTGGGCTACTTTTTAGCCCGTCCCGACACTTTTCGGTAGAAACGGACAGGAGCCGGGTTTATAGTCTGATCCTGACTGTTCGTTCCTTCGGGCGGGCGGACGTATGCGCGCTGACTTATCGTTCACGTAGAAAAGTCAAATTTGGAGGATAGACTTCTTTTGTGACGTAGAGAAACGTACGGTGGCAACGGTTTCCAAATTTTGTCGCGTTTCTGTTTTATGACAATTGTTCGATTTGTTTGGCTAGGGTTGGCCGCTTCCGTCGCGAGTCGGGACAGGCTGAGGTTAGCGATTTAAATCGTTAGAAAAATATGTACAACAGGACACATCCCGCGTGACTCGACACACGGCGAGCTGAAGGCCGCACGGGGGGGGGGGGGGGGGGGGGGGGGGCTTCGCTAGGGGTCGGTCTCTTATTCACCGCGCACGGATTTACTGGCGCGGTGCGTGCGATGCTCACCTCTTTTCTAAAGCCCCTTTTTGCCACACTTTTCGAGATTCCGAATTCATTTGCGTCTCTGCGACAAATATACACCCTAAATTTCTATGGGACAATTTTGTCCAATTGAATGTTACGTTTTAAACAAGACACGGCATTAGGACATTTCGTAACGTAAAGATGGGACAAATTGTAGCGTGCGAGACAAATTATATCTCAGCTATGTTTTGTTTAAAAACGAAACATTTTATGGGGCAAAATTATCCCATGACATTGAGTGTGTATCGCTTTTATTCAAATGGTCAAAAATGACGGTTTCTAACTTTTAATCTCGCGTTGGCAGGTACGCGCGCACGTAATTGCTATGGAGCGAGATACATACTTTTTCACAGCCCGAAGCGCCTGAAAACGACGGATGACGGCATTTTCTGTTGCTTTAAGGGCTGCGCCGTCTCTTAAATTAATTTTAATTTTAGTCTTCAAAATTCACTTTTAGAGAACGACGGTGTGACGAGGTGAAGAAAACGTGCTTAACTTTTCCGTTTTCTTGTGATCTTTGTGTTAGTCAAGGAGGGTTGAAATATGCGAAGTGGCACCTTTCATGATTCAGAAAGAGTACTTCGACGTGCCTTATTTTCTCCCTATAAAAGTGGTCTTTTAGGTTAGGGCCCTTTTCGTCCGATTTCCGTCGACTTCCCAGTGAACCCGGTTCAACCCCTGAGAGTGAATCGGTGAAGTTCATGCTTTGGGGCCTTGCAGGTGGACCTTCAGAGCACACCTCAAACCTCCTTATGTGTAAGAACGAGATGAGGGATTGGGGATGAGGGATGAGAGTAGGACGCCGCCATAACCCCGGCATCGGATATCGCAGGGCGTAAATAGAAGGAAAAAAAGTAGTACGACGCCGTGAGACCGTCGCTCTTTGTGCACAGTGGTAACTATACTCGAGTTCTCGCGGCCGAACGTATCTTACATTATCCTTCCGTTTTAAATGCTGCTTAACCCGTCTTTGCCTGCCTGAGCCTGACCTACCTAACCTTTACATAACCTAACCTCACCTAGCGCAACCCACTCGAGTCACTGATCCGCCCCTCCACGCCTATGGCGCATAACTATCGCGCAGAACCGGCGGATTTTAAATTTTAGACCAATTGTAAAAAATATCTATAAAACCGCTGGATTGGCGGTGCCAGTGAGGTGCGGTTGACTCCGGTATTATCCAAGAAAGATATGGTCCAAATTTGAGCCTTCTACGACTAACCGTTCTCGCCTGGCGGTGTTGTCAGGGTGGCCCGTCAAGAATGAAAAGTGTGAAAGTTAGGTGGGTCGTGACAATATTAGATGCCAAAACATTAATAAACAACCCCCAAAAAGATTTCAGCTCAATCGGACAAAATCTGACTCTGTTGATGAGATCAGATCAACGCAAAGACCACATGTCAATGAAGAAAATGGTATTTAGCTGAAGTTTGTACGTCCAATTCTTGGGAAAATACGGTTTGTCCATCGGACTGCGGTGTGCAGCTGATGCAGTGTTCCCCGCGCTCACTTCCTCCCCCTGCCGGAGGGACGGGGAGTGGGACGGGGAATGGGGCGGGGGGTGGGGGGTGCAGTGCGGTATTGGAACGCTGCCCGTAACGGGACTTTTTACTCAAGTCGACTCGCAAATCATAATTTTTTGGGTCCGAGCGGAGCGAGGAGTAGGAGCCCTTTGCAGCGACTTTCACGCTTCTTCTCTCCTCCTCCCAACCATTGTTGCCATGAGTTCCCTCACCACGCTTACTATTCCTAGGTTTCAATTATTTTTCATTCACCGTTAACATCTATTGCATAAGTTTTAAAATAATATATTTTCATCAAATAAATTACAAACTCTCATTCAAAAAATCCTATTAGCTCAGATCGAAAAATTCAAAGTTTACATTAGAAGGGGTTCCCACTCTCAAGCTCTCAAGCCTCTCTAGCTTCTACATCCCTCCCCTCTGCACATTTTTACTTCTCCGTATCCACATTACCATCACTGTATCTGTATGGACCAAAAACTGTCAAAAATATATTTATATCATATGCCACCTTATAATTACATCAGGTACAAGTATTCAAATCATAATAAAAATAACATCAGTTTCTCCACTCTGCGTTCCCTTCTGAAACCATTGTTGGCAAGTTAGCAGGCCCCGCGGGCCCCGCGCGCCGCGGCTGACCGCGGCCATGCGGCCGTCATTGTCGTGTGAAAACCAAATGTGCTGTCGTCGGTTAAAATATCAGAAGGTTCATGACTCCTAAAAAATTGCAAATTTGTGATTTGTCTCAATGCATTACCAAGGTTAGTTGTATCGCGTTTAAATATCGTTTCAATAAATTTTAATATTCTGTTATTGTTGCCTCGGCTTCTTAGTTCGGCGTCCCGTGGCCCGCAGGCCGGCGCCGCAGCTTGTGACAGTCATACGCACGGCCTTTTCCTACAATGTCGGTGTAGCCGCGCTGTGTAAAGCGTCGAATCGCCGGACAGATAGACCCCGGTTCGAACCGAATACTTTCTTATTTATACGTTCCTAAAATCGTGAACCTGCTTTTAACATTGGAAATCCTGGCCCCCGAGGACCACTCAGCGGTTTTGGCGCTGGAATTTTTAAAATTTGGTCTTGGGGATAAAAATGACTGCATCAGACCTTCTAACGAACTACTCCCACGTGGATTTGTCGTTGAAACGGCGATTTTACACCAACTAGAACGGGTTTTGTACACTCGTACCCGGCGATGGTCGCAGGGCAGCAGGAGGCCGGGAGGCACCGTCCACGGCAGAGCCGGGCTGCAGCTCCGGCCAGGCCCACGGGGCCCCGGCCAGCCTGGAATCGGCCCGGGGGCCGGCGGGGCGACACTTATATTGCCCCCTTTTGTCTGTGTTTGTTTGTTTGTGTACAGTCGCTTTTCCAAAGCCAGGAAGATTCGAGAGACGCGGAATGTGTCAAAATGTGTCAAACAGAACTTGAACGAAAACGCCCAAACCGCTCCTCCTACATGAAAAGTCATAGAATCACATGTGTAGAAAATGGGGTTGGCTTCCACGAGTAGGTTGTCGAATCTCACAGCCAAATCAGGAAATCAATAATTTAATCGATCGAAATATGCTCAAAAAGTGGGTGTTTTTGAACACCTCTATCGGACATTCAATTGGGAAAACAGGACTTTTGGCAGGCCCTACATCAAAGAGGGGTTCAAAACCTTTACGGTGACGTGCTTGCCGTTCATGTGCGACGATTACTTAAGGCGGAGTCGTTCTATCCAATTAAAGCAAATCGTCAAAATTGGCTACTTTTGAACACCCATATCTTCGTTAAAATTTGAACAATCGACCTAATATTTTACAGAGCCCCTATTTGGCGCCAGTTCTACGCGCATGCCGATTTTCAAGGTTCTAGCTCGTAGTCGAAAATCGAGACGCACCACCTTCAGCGCATTTGAACGTTCTCTTCGCCTCGTAACATATTCGTTCCGTATAGGAAGAGAAACATGCGTGCCGATTTTTGCAGACCCTCCCTATCCTACAACAATTAAGCCACAAACGAAAAACTCGATTCCACAACAACTTTCATCTTTAAACTGCGTTAAAATGGCAGGTAACAGCTTACGGCAGTGTTAGAAACCCAGATTTAAAAAAAAACATTTTTTCCCGCACTCTACAAACCCAAAAGTGTGGTAACAAGCTTTTCCTAAAGCGTGATAGTCACCACCCTGAAGGAAAAGCGTGATGGTCACCACCCTGAAGGAAAAGCGTGATGGGCCGCCACACATCAGGAAAAGCGTGGTGAGGCACCACACTCCTGTAAGAGTGTGATGGTGCCACACTCTTCACTGCGGTCCCATGCGTTTACATAGGCATCATAGCAAGAGCTTGGTACCCATCACACTCTTACAAGAGTGTGATGCCTCGCCACGCTTTTCCTAAAGCGTAGTAACCCATCACTCTCTTCCTTCAGTGTGGCACCCATCACACTTTAGGAAAAGCATGTTACCACACTCTTGGGTTTGTAGGGCACCTAAACGCCTGGAACGCCTTGGCCAAATTGACCTTGTTTTCAGCAGCAAGGGCTTCCTTTATATGCCTGGCGGGACCTTTTCCCACGGTCTGATCGATATCTCCGAGTCTTGTATTTTGACGTGGCATCGAATGAGAATGGTACACGTTGACATTTTAGCACTTCGTGAAAAACGCAACACTCTACATCGCATCCCCCTCATGCGTTACGCTTAATTTTTGTTGTTCGCTACAGCTCGACGAACGCTCGCTCGTTCAGCCAGATGATTCCCGCAGCCTCCATTATTTCATTTCTGAACGTCTCACTTCAGTTCGGGAGGACTTGGGTACGTGCACACCTGGCCCCTGCGCCAGTCGTATCAGCAATACTAGTTACACAACTGTCGAGTGCCCCTTCTTCACCCCATATGGAAGTGACACTTGGAATCTGCCACTTGACACCAACGTCGGATGATTTCGGCATAGAATGGTGTGATCGGACACTTGGAAAATTACTTATCGTGTTCACTGCAATTCGACTGTGATAAAACCCTGTGCCGGTTGCAGCTGTGATATTTTTCACTAACCACAGTTAAGGCCGTAGGAGCGGCGAGCTACTCTGAGCACGAGGGCCGCGCGGGTCCGGGCCCGGGGCTGGGCCCGGCCTTGCCGGCGGGTCCAGCCGAGAGATGCATGGCATTGTGCCGGTCATTGCAGCTCCAGGTGTAGTAATTTTGACTAATCACACTTGGTCTTCATCACAGCTAAACGTATTGAGTCGGCACACTTGCGATGACAGTGTTCGCTTTTGTTTTCGTTTTTGTACCCGTGGTTCTGATGGTATATTTTCTAATTGCCGATACTCTGATGGCAATATACTGGTCATACCAGTCACTCTTGTTATTTTCAAGCCAAGATTTTCAGCGCTAGACCCAATGATATTATTATACATATTATTAATATCCGCAAAAATAAAGGAAAATCATACAGACGATCGTTTTGGCGCATTAAATACCCATATCTAATAATAACCGTAACAACATTTTCCTTGAAATTTTAGCCCTTTAGGGTCCGACTTTGGCCGATTTGACCTAAGGGAGTCCTTGCAACTCCTTTGAGGACACCAACATTTGTAGACTTATATGACAGTTTGGACCATGCTTAGCTCCCCGGTGCGACCTTTTCCCACAATCGAAAAAAAAAGAATGACAAAATATTCTTGTATGGCATAGGCTTTTCCTCATCTAACAATTCTCATAAAACAGAACGAAATTTGAAAATTGTTGCCACCGTGCGTTTGTTTACGACACAAAAGACGTCTATCCCCTAAATTTGATCTTCCCCTGTAAACAATAAGTCAGCGCACATACGCCCGCCCGCCCTGACGAACAGTCCACTTCAGACTATCAGCCCTCTACCGAAACGTGTCGGTATGGGCTGAAAAGTACACTCTCAATGTCTATGGGACAATTTTGTCCAATGAATTGTTACGTTTTTAAACAAAACACGACATTGGGACAATTTGTAGCGTAAAGGTGGGACAAATTGTTGCATGCGAAATGAAATCTGTCCCATAATTATGCTTCAAGTTGTATCTCGGTTCTGTTGTCCTTAAAAACGAAACATTTTATGGGAGAAAATTGTCCCATGACATTTAGTGTGTTTTCATGGGCAGAGGCTCGAGTGGGAGCACTGGGGACACGCCGCGCGTCTCGCGCTGCAATGGTGGCGCCCTGATTACCAAGTAGCCCCGCAGGGGCTCGAGTTGGTTACGCTAGGGTAGGTTGTGCTATAATAGACTATCGGTCGTCAGGTTAGAAGAGGTCACGGTGACTGATTGGCCCCGCAGGACCCGAACACTTCATCCAGTAGACATCCAGTAGCAGGTTGACGTGGGTGTCCGCCAGGTGTGGAATGGCGAAACGGTGATAGGAGTGAAGTGTGGCACGCCACACCCTATAGCGTTTCTTAGTCAAATCTAATTGTAGCAGTGAGTGGTCGTCTCGTGTCGAGTGCGGGCTTTATTCTATCGGCGCGACAACAGCGCAGCCGGCGTGTTAGGTGGCTGCCAGGGTGAGAGTGCCATCTGGTGCACGTGCTAGCGCAGTGAGACAAAATCTGCACACATGCAGAATAGGAAGTTTGGGAGTCACACAAAGAGTCACAGATGTTAAATTTAGCGAAAATTGTAGAAATTTACTATGCTACTTGCCGCAGGTATACGGAAATGTTGTAAGCTGATGCCAAAGTCAGAATCAGCATGTCTCCCCCCCCCCTCATCAACCAATTATGGTACGCTACGATTTATGTCAGCCATTGTAGGGTCCGTCACTACGAGGTAGGTACAACTGATGTCTACTAGCGCCACCCGGTGGCGACCTGTGTAACCTGCCACTCCGATCCGGCTGCTGCGTCAGCCAAAGGGTCAGTCTTGGTTCGGCTCTGTCCACTGTCGTGTCGAGTAATAAACCACCAACTTCAGCTAGTGTCGTGTGTGTCAATCGGCCTCCGCATCTCCACACCACGTACACTTGGGTACGTGCACACCTGGCCCCTGCGCCAGTCGTATCAGCAATACTAGTTACACAACTGTCGAGTGCCCCTTCTTCACCCCATATGGAAGTGACACTTGGAATCTGCCACTTGACACCAACGTCGGATGATTTCGGCATAGAATGGTGTGATCGGAAACTTGGAAAATTACTTATCGTGTTCACTGCAATTCGACTGTGATAAAACCCTGTGCCGGTTGCAGCTGTGATATTTTTCACTAACCACAGTTAAGGCCGTAGGAGCGGCGAGCTACTCTGAGCACGAGGGCCGCGCGGGTCCGGGCCCGGGGCTGGGCCCGGCCTTGCCGGCGGGTCCAGCCGAGAGATGCATGGCATTGTGCCGGTCATTGCAGCTCCAGGTGTAGTAATTTTGACTAATCACACTTGGTCTTCATCACAGCTAAACGTATTGAGTCGGCACACTTGCGATGACAGTGTTCGCTTTTGTTTTCGTTTTTGTACCCGTGGTTCTGATGGTATATTTTCTAATTGCCGATACTCTGATGGCAATATACTGGTCATACCAGTCAC
Organism: Megalurothrips usitatus; assembly: GCA_026979955.1. Lineage (NCBI taxonomy): Eukaryota > Metazoa > Arthropoda > Insecta > Thysanoptera > Thripidae > Megalurothrips > Megalurothrips usitatus. The sequence continues at coordinate 11,508,584 of CM049600.1, forward strand.
TCTTGTTATTTTCAAGCCAAGATTTTCAGCGCTAGACCCAATGATATTATTATACATATTATTAATATCCGCAAAAATAAAGCAAAATCATACAGACGATCGTTTTGGCGCATTAAATACCCATATCTAATAATAACCGTAACAACATTTTCCTTCAAATTTTAGCCCTTTAGGGTCCGACTTTGGCCGATTTGACCTAAGGGAGTCCTTGCAACTCCTTTGAGGACACCAACATTTGTAGACTTATATGACAGTTTGGACCATGCTTAGCTCCCCGGTGCGACCTTTTCCCACAATCGAAAAAAAAGAATGACAAAATATTCTTGTATGGCATAGGCTTTTCCTCATCTAACAATTCTCATAAAACAGAACGAAATTTGAAAATTGTTGCCACCGTGCGTTTGTTTACGACACAAAAGACGTCTATCCCCTAAATTTGATCTTCCCCTGTAAACAATAAGTCAGCGCACATACGCCCGCCCGCCCTGACGAACAGTCCACTTCAGACTATCAGCCCTCTACCGAAACGTGTCGGTATGGGCTGAAAAGTACACTCTCAATGTCTATGGGACAATTTTGTCCAATGAATTGTTACGTTTTTAAACAAAACACGACATTGGGATAATTTGTAGCGTAAAGGTGGGACAAATTGTTGCATGCGAAATGAAATCTGTCCCATAATTATGCTTCAAGTTGTATCTCGGTTCTGTTGTCCTTAAAAACGAAACATTTTATGGGAGAAAATTGTCCCATGACATTTAGTGTGTTTTCATGGGCAGAGGCTCGAGTGGGAGCACTGGGGACACGCCGCGCGTCTCGCGCTGCAATGGTGGCGCCCTGATTACCAAGTAGCCCCGCAGGGGCTCGAGTTGGTTACGCTAGGGTAGGTTGTGCTATAATAGACTATCGGTCGTCAGGTTAGAAGAGGTCACGGTGACTGATTGGCCCCGGTCACTACGAGGTTGGTACAACTGATGTCTACTAGCGCCACCCGGTGGCGACCTGTGTAACATGCCACTCCGATCCCGCTGCTGCGTCAGCCAAAGGGTCAGTCTTGGTTCGGCTCTGTCCACTGTCGTGTCGAGTAATAAACCACCAACTTCAGCTAGTGTCGTGTGTGTCAATCGGCCTCCGCATCTCCACACCACGTACACTACAGCCATTTTAGCCGGTCCCGACACGTTTCGATATAAAGGGACAGGAGCCGGTCTGATGCCGACTGTTCATTCGCTCGGGCGGGCGGACGCATGTGCGCTGACATATCGTTGACGGAGAAGCTTCAAATTTGGAGGATAGACTTCTTTTATGACGCAAACAAACGTACGTCGGCTACAATTTTCAAATTTTTGGGCGTTTCTGTTTTATGAGAATTGCTTGATTTGTTGGCTGAGCCCTGGACCGACTGGGTCCAAAATCGCCCTGCCCTAACAGTACTAGCGCATGTGCGGCAGTCCATTAAGAAAACCGCGCAAGTGCTGGAGGCCTCGAAGTAAACGCGCATATCCCGTGGGTTGTGCTGTTACAGCGCAACTTTGGCGGGCGGTGCAGTACCCGCGTACGGACCAGAGATCCGCAACGAACGGTCCAGCCGGTCTACTGGCAGAGCCTGGCCCTGTCTGACTGCAGACCGAAACCGAACCGGCGGCTGGCTGGAATTATGAACGCAATTTTTGGAATCCTTGTTTGATGGTGAACAAAATGATACCAAATACTCGGTGACTACGAGATGACTCGCTGGGTCTGGCTCTTGTATCTCAGCTCCCAATAGGCGTACAACTTTGGTACTTCTTATATCGCTATTCTTGGAATTTTGCCACGATGAAAATGAGCCTGGCTTCATTGCTGTGCAACGATTTAAATTTGCACGTTAAAAAGGGAGCCATAAATCAAGGCGACCCCTGTCATTCTCGTGCCGAGTCGGCCGGGAGGAGACAAAAGGGCCTGCAGCTGGACGGGGGAGTGAGCCGGGGCGGCGGGGGCGGCGGGGGGGCCCGCAAGAGTGGATTTTTTGTCAAGTGACGAAAAATATTTTTACAGTGTACACGTCTCGGCGCCGCTGCGCACCCTCGTCAGCCTGCCGCGGGCCCACCACGCCACCCTGCGCCGCCTGCGCCTGCCCCTCCTGGTCCTCGGCACCAAGAAGCTCGGATGAGTATCGGGACACCACCACTGGCACAGGCGGGGGGGGGGGGGGGGGGGCTCAGCAGTCACAGGCTCGCCGGAGCGCCGCCGAGGTTTAGTCGAGTCAGGGAAGGATGGCAGACCGGCGTCAAAGGTTTCGGAGACAATACCACCGCCGCCTTTGTGAAGCGTTTATTGGTGGTCTTCACGGCGTGTTGGTCGGGTCCTACCCTGGTCCTAGAGTGTCCACACAACGTTCTGATGTCTCAGCATCTCGGGCCAGGCATGCATGCATATTGACCGAGGGGGGCCTCAGTTTACGGACGGGTGTACACTGACTGGTGACTGGACCGGACTTTTCCATTGACTGGCATGAAAAATTCACGATCATTTATGGTTCATGTGTTCTGAGCTGTCACCCACCCCAAAGTAGGCTAAAACTCATTCCTACCGTGACCAAAACTCAAAACGGAAATATTTTTGTTTGGCTCAGAAATCTGTGGATACTTTTAAAAAATGCAAAAATGGGTGGGCATTACCTCGTCCCAGGCCTCCGCCTGGAACCCTCCTGCTTAACTTCGGTGTTCGAATGGGAACCGGTGTACCAGGTATTGACCGCCGCAAAGACACCGGCACAACGCAGCGGCCTTTTTCAGGGGCACGCTTCCGCAACGGTCAATGTAGCCCCCTCCGCCAGCCAGATTTCCGGAATCAACTCCCTTCGACTGGCTGGTTGGTCTGTGGCACTGCGGCCACTCCCGAGCGGATTGGGGGGGGGGGGGGGGAGGTAGGCTTTCCTATATCGTACACAGCCGAAGCTGCTGTACTTCACGACGAACCCTAGTCGCGACGGCGTGTCCTCGTCTGCCAGATTCACAGGGAGCGAAAACGAAGGCACCGAACCCTAGGTACCCCCGTAGCATACACCCAAGTCTCCGAACCAAGTTTCCTTGGTAGACACAGAGCCCCCCCCCGGTCGCCCGGGGTTTCCGGCGGGGGGGCTCTGTGTCTACCAAGGAAACTTGGTTCGGAGACTTGGGTGTATGCTACGGGGGTACCTAGGGTTCGGTGCCTTCGTTTTCGCTCCCTGTGAATCTGGCAGACGAGGACACGCCGTCGCGACTAGGGTTCGTCGTGAAGTACAGCAGCTTCGGCTGTGTACGATATAGGAAAGCCTACCTCCCCCCCCCCCCAAATCCGCTCGGGAGTGGCCGCAGTGCCACAGACCAACCAGCCAGTCGAAGGGAGTTGATTCCGGAAATCTGGCTGGCGGAGGGGGCTACATTGACCGTTGCGGAAGCGTGCCCCTGAAAAAGGCCGCTGCGTTGTGCCGGTGTCTTTGCGGCGGTCAATACCTGGTACACCGGTTCCCATTCGAACACCGAAGTTAAGCAGGAGGGTTCCAGGCGGAGGCCTGGGACGAGGTAATGCCCACCCATTTTTGCATTTTTTAAAAGTATCCACAGATTTCTGAGCCAAACAAAAATATTTCCGTTTTGAGTTTTGGTCACGGTAGGAATGAGTTTTAGCCTACTTTGGGGTGGGTGACAGCTCAGAACACATGAACCATAAATGATCGTGAATTTTTCATGCCAGTCAATGGAAAAGTCCGGTCCAGTCACCAGTCAGTGTACACCCGTCCGTAAACTGAGGCCCCCCTCGGTCAATATGCATGCATGCCTGGCCCGAGATGCTGAGACATCAGAACGTTGTGTGGACACTCTAGGACCAGGGTAGGACCCGACCAACACGCCGTGAAGACCACCAATAAACGCTTCACAAAGGCGGCGGTGGTATTGTCTCCGAAACCTTTGACGCCGGTCTGCCATCCTTCCCTGACTCGACTATACTGGCCGGGTAGGCAGGCGTAGCCAGGCGTCTCCCATGTTTGGGTGCTGTATCTATCTGACTCTCCCCCCCCCCCCTCCCTCCCGCACCCTCTCTTCAGTTCAGTTCAGACAGCCGCCGGAGGCGGACGCGCCTCGCCCGCCTGCCTGCTCCGCTCGGCCGCCTGGCCCGCCCGGCCCGCTCGGCCCGTAGCTAGCCGGCTCGCCGGCCGCAACACCGCCGATGAAGTTATTGAAATCAAGAATGTGCATTATCTGAACTGCACCATCTCGTTTTATGTGAACTGGTGTGCCACCTGGATTTTCGACGAGTGCGTCACGCGCATCTGGCCGCGTTGCTGTGCTTAGCGAGTGATTTTTGTTGTTGTTTGTGGTGACTGTCGCTCGGGCATCATGGTGCACTGTCACGCCTGTGAGAAGGCGATCGCCAAGACCGTCATCCCGGTGAAGTGCACCGGGTGCGGCATCGCATCGTGCCACCCCAAGTGCCTGCCCGCCTCCGTGGCGGCGCGCTGGAAGTGCACGGCGTGCGACAGTCGGGACGACAGCGACGGCGGCCGGAACGGCTCGGACAACGGCGACCTCTCCCTGTCCGACATCATGGCCGCTATCAAGAAGGCCAGTGCGGACCATAGCAGGCAGCTCGATCAGGTAGAGTCGAACCTCGGGGAGGCGATCGAGTCATGCAACCGAACGATCGAGGCGCTGGTGCAACGCGTCGGCACACTCGAGAGCGAGGTAGACGACCTGAGGGAGAGTAACGCGGCCCTGCAAAATCGTGTGTCGGTGCTCGAGGAGTTGCTCCAGGCCACGGAGCAGTACTCGCGGGTCAATGACGTCGACGTAAACGGAATACCCTACGCGCCCGGCGAAAACATCGACGCGGTCCTCGAAAGCCTCGGCCGTGCTCTCGCGTTCCCGCTCTCGTCCGAGAACGTGGAGGTCGCGCACTGCTTCAGGCCACCGTCCTCGTCAAGCCTGGCCCGCCGCGGGATCATCATCCGCTTCTTGCGGAAACCGGACTAGGAGGCATTCATGAGGGCGCGGAAGGTGAAGCGCGATCTGCGAGTCCGCCAGCTCGACAGCTTCACCGGTAGTCCACATGGAGAGGATGTTGTATACATAAACGAAAGTCTGTGCCAGGGCATGCGCTTGCTGTTCAATACGGCAAGGAAGCTGAAAAGGGAGGACAATGCTTTTAGTGATGTGTAGATTACGGGGGAGGTAAGTTGTTTGTGAAGAAAATCCTGACGGCCCGAGGATACACGTGAAATCATCGGCGCATCTCAGGTCCATCTGTCAGCCTGCATGGCGCACATAATGTCCTCTATCAGCGCTTGTTTTGTTTTGTTTTTTTCCTTTTCTTCTTCTTTCTTCCCCCACTTGTTGGCAGTGGTTTCCTGCTTTCGTTGTTTGCGGTTGCTGTTTGCTTTCTGTTGTTATGTATTTTATTTTAATATTTCTTTTTCTCTTTCCCTCTCTTTGGGTGTGCATTTTGTTTTTGTTGTTGTTATATGTTATTTATTTATTTTCTCACCGACTCTGTGGGTTTGTTTGTTTTTTTTTCCTGTTCTTCATTGCTGCTTCGATTTACAGTTTTCGACGGTGGTTGTCAATTGTTGGTATCAATTTGTTGCTTTGATTGTGTTCACGATTATTGTTCATAAATATGTGTGATAGTCAAAAAAATATTTTGAGCAAATTGGTTGGTAATAATTTGACCCACTTAAACGTTGCACATGTTAACTCTCAGGGGCTCGTCTATGATTGCCATGCAAATGAGTTTCAGCTTCTGTTTGATAACAGTAGATTAGATATCTTAGCAGTCAGCGAAACTTTTTATAAAAATGATAGCGACATAGTGCCACTGGCTGGATATAAGGTGTTTACTGCAAATAGAACCTCACATGACGGTGGTGGGGTCGCAGTCTATATCAGATCAATGTATGAATGTAAAGTAATTTCAAAATCAACATCGCCTGAGACGAGGAGACAGCAGCCCGATTACATAATACTGGAAATATCTTCCGCAGAGTTTAAGGTGCTTTTTGCTTGTGTATACAGGCCTCCAAAGGCGGGTTATCTAAGTTACTTTATGGACGACCTATTACCCTGCTGTGCAGAGTATGAAAATGTTATTATAGCGGGTGATGTACGGGTGATGTTCGGCAGCGTACTTCCTTGTGACGTCAACGATAGTAGACAGGTTGTCCAACTACTAAATATGTGCAACCTAGAACGGGTACCGTACGGAGCGACATACCACATAAAAAACTGTGACTCGACCTTGGATATGATAGCAACGAATGTCATGGAGAACCTAATCTGTTTTGAGCAACTCCCCGTCCGTGGGCTGTCGGCACATGACCTCCTCTTTGCTTCCTTTAGGTTCAAAGTGCCGAATTTCACACCATCGGTAATAACCAGGCGTGATTTCGCCTCATTTGATGTAAACAGATTTAGGGATGATGTCCTAAATGCTCCATGGGATGAGATGATCAAGGTAAAGGATATTAACGATAAGGTCGATTTCTTTAATGTTGCGCTTTGTGAATTGTACGATAAGCACTGTCCATGGGTAAAGTTCAAACAAAAATATCAGCCCCAGCCTTGGTTTACCACTAGTATTAAGGCTTTAATTAAGGACCGAGATATTGTATATAATCGGTATAAAACCACCAAAGCAGACCACGATCATACATTGTACAAAAGACTAAAAAACAAATGTAAAAAAGAAATTAGGGATGCCAAAGTACGACATGCGAACATGCTTTTTGCAAACCAGAAATCACCTGGTGAACTTTGAAAGGCTCTCAAAAATTTGAACTGCACTGGGAAGGTAGTGAGCCAGCCTAGCACTTTTCCACCTGCAGACGATCTAAATAAGCATTACACCGCTGTTACTTGTACCGACCCGGACGCCATAAAAGAGACAATCAGTAAATATGAAAGCTTGCCAGAACCTCAGGGTGAAAAGTTTTTCTTCAATCAGCTATATTATGAAGATCTGTATAAAGCTGCTATGGCCATCAAGTCAAACGCCAAAGGTGTGGATAATATTACCATAGCTATGATAAAGTGCTGCATTGTTGAATTGTCACCAGCTCTTCTCCACATATTCAATTACTCTTTACAACATGGCGCACTTCCTGACTTGTGGAAAATTGCTCGGGTGAAACCTTTACCTAAGAAAGCTGGAGCCACCGACCTAAAGAATTTCAGACCCATTAATATACTGTGCACCCTTTCAAAGATTATTGAAAAAATTGTACATAGTCAAATAGTCACATACTGAACAGCTAAAGACCTTTTTAATCCCATGCAGTCTGGTTTTAAGTCAGGCCACAGCACGGAAACCGCGCTGCTGAAGGTCATTGGTGACATAAGAGAGGCTACTGGGCACCGTAAGTTGTCTCTATTAGTGTTATATGATTTTAGTAACGCATTTCCATCAGTACAGCATGAATTGCTGCTTGCGAAGCTACGGTGTTTAGGTTTGTCTGCTTCAACTGTAAACTAGTTTAAGTCATATTTAACCGGCAGAAAACAATTTGTCGTTACAGGTGCCAGACTATCAGCCCAAGCGGAGATCCTCTTAGGTGTACCACAGGGTTCTGTACTAGGCCCATTGCTGTACTGTCTTTATGTAAATGACATTGGTAATGTTTTTAGACATTCTAATTATCATCTATATGCGGATGATTTACAAAACTATGTGGAATTTTTTTCCAGATGAGTACCATACTGCTATCGATATTGTAAATAGGGAGGCAAGGCAGCTGGTTGAGTATGCAGTTGGTCATAATCTAGCAATAAACAGCGGCAAGACACAGGTTATTATTATTGGAAACGAAAAACTGTTGCAGGATCTTCCACGGAGTATACCAAGTGTTGTAGTTAATAACGTAGAAATACCATACTCTGATACTGTAATGAACTTGGGATTAATAGTCGATAAACGTTTAACATGGGAGCCTTATGCCAACGCGATTTGTAGCAAAATGATCGCTAAAATTCAGCAGATAAGAAGACACAGGCGCCTTTTGCCTACCAATATCAGAAAGCAGCTTGTAGAAAGCTTAATTTTCCCAAAAATGGATTACTGCTCAATCGTCTGTGAGGGTATGTTAGTACAGTGTATAAATAGAATATAAAGTCTGCAAAACGCCTGCGCGCGATTTGTGCTTAGTCTCCCTAGAGATAGTCCAATTTCAAACAGATACCAAGACCTAAGCTGGCTTAATGTGAGGAACAGGCGATATTTTTATACAGTTTGTCTGTTAAAAAAAGTTATGTATAACAAAAGTCCTTCGTATTTGTATGAGAAACTCGTATTTGTAAACACCATTCACAACCGGAACATAAGGAATTGTAAAATGTTAAGAGTCCCGCAGCATCGTACCGAAAGACAAAGGGGAGCGTTTTGGATTTTCAGCATAGTTATTTGGAATAAGATACCTTCCCTTGTTACCCGGTGCGTTACTGTAAATTCATTTAAAAAACATGCGAGGAACTATTTTCTGTTGCTTTAAGACAATTATTTTTATTTTTAGCTTTTTCTCTTGTTAATCTTTGTTATTGTTTATGCGGTGTTGTGTTATGTCTTTACTGACGTTGTTGGTATTAACTGTACTAAGATGTACACAAATGGGACTTATAGTCCCAATATACTTCAGTTAAATAAATCAAATCAAATCTTTCCCTCTCTCTCCCTCTCTCCCAGCCCAACCAAATCATGCATTGACTGCACAAAACCGGGCACGTAAAACAAGCTGTATAAATGTTGCACACGGCCGCGTATTAATACAGGGTGTTTCTGGTAACTATGTACACCTTGAAAGTGGAGGTAGGTCTCGCCTAAACGATCGTTTTTCGTCAAGGAACTAGGGGTCGGAAACGCGCCGTTACGGAGTTGCGCCCTTCTCAAGTTGCCGCTCACCTGCGCCGTGAGGTAGGCAACACATTCGACAGCGGCAGCGCAGCGCCACGCTCCGGCACTGCGCCGCGCGCCGCCACCGCTCCTCACCGGCGCTACGCTCGCTGCGCTGCCGCTGTCGAATGTGTTGCCTACCTCACGGCGCAGGTGAGCGGCAACTTGAGAAGGGCGTAACTCCGTAACGGCGCGTTTCCGACCCCTAGTTCCTTGACGAAAAACGATCGTCTAGGCGAGAACTACCTCCAGTTTCAAGGTGTACATAGTTACCAGAAACACCCTGTATATACGCGTGTATACGCACATATATGTGCTGCATGTGTTTGTACACGGTCTGAATACGGTCCATATACGACCCTTTTACATCCATATAAAAGCCTGCATAAACGTAGGCTTGCATACAAGCCTGTATACAAACTTATGTTTGCATACAATTGTACGCGGCTGTAGAAAGGGTCATGGACCGTATACGACCACATATGTGTGAATACACGTGTATACACGTGTATACGGCCGTATACAACCTGTATACGACCCGTTTTACCCGGGGCTTTCTCCTCTCTCTGTACGCGTCATTTCATGCAGAGGTTAATGGACAGGTCACTCCAGCTCATTTACCCGGACGTCTCTCGGGAGTGTCTTCGCCGAGTCACACGTTAGCGTTCGGCTATCGCGTGTCGGCGCCCGCGGGCGTCGGCATAGGCAGCGCCGCCGCACGGGTGCGTCGAATGGGATGCCTACCTCCCAGGGGCCCTCTGCCTGCTTAGTCGCGGGGATCGCTATACTCCGCGGGACAGCGCGCAGGGGCACGGAGTATCGACGCTGCGCGCCGGTGAGCGCCAGCCAAATCGAGGGGAGCGGGTCGAAGGCTCTGTGTTGTTCCCTAGCATATCTGTCGCTCAGCGGTCGCGCAGCGGTGATTTCGGTTCCGGGAACATGGACATTTTAAGGATCTCAGATATTACGACGTGCATGAATTCGTTAATTTTTTTAGGTACAGGTTAAGGCCATCCCTTATGAAATATGACTGCGAGCTAGAACGGTGAAATTTGGTATACCCAGAGATTCCGCTCCAAACAGTCGTCCTGTAAAACCGCAAATCGCTAAACCAATTTTGAACCGAGATACGGTGGTCCAAAGTGGCCCAATTACAGCTATAAGGGGCTATTTTCTGTGACGTGTTGGGATTAAACTATTGGTCGCACGGGAAAACCGATGGCACTAAGGTGTGGAGAAAGGCGTAACATAGGGAATATGTCGGGCCCAAATTCCGGAATCAGTACGGAAATGTATGATTTGGCCGTTCAAAGTTTGGCCTTTTGAAGGGCAAATGCCGAGAACTCTTATGCCCTCTGCTAATTGTCCGATCCATTTCTGACCCGACGTAATCCCTAAGTCAGCCTTTCCCCAACACGCAGGTACCAACGGTTTTCCTGTGCGACCCATAGTTTAGGCCCCACTGGTCACAGAAATATAGGCTGTTTGAGGCGCGTTTTGCCTCTTTTGAATCTGCCGGGCTCGGAAAGTGAAGCTGCAAAGTGGCGCGGCGGTGGCTGTAGGAACTACGTGCACGCTGGGTGTGGGTGTGATGGGCTGCGGAGGCTGGCCTTTACAACTGTGTACACAACGACGCAAGGACAAAGAAAGCAATAACCGTGACGCTCCGGTCTGTGCCTGCCGGGCCGGGCGGGCCAGCCCATGCGGACCGCGGGCTCTCGCCTTCCTTCCCGGCTGCCGGGCCCTCGCTGCTGCTCGGGCCGAGTCAGCCGCCGGCACTTGCCGCTCCTCTGGGTGTCCCTGCCGGGCCCCGGGCCCTGGTCTCCGCCGTCCGGTGCAGTGGAATTAGCCAAACGGATCGTGCCAACATGTGCCGAAACATACCGCGACCGACCAAATTTACGCTGTACTCCAGCCGTCAGGCTGGTCGCGAAGACCCGCCCCACCCCACCTCTCTCTCTCTCTCTCTCTCCCTCTCTCTCTCTCTCTCTCTCTCCCGCTGCGGTTTCCAACGAAAGTCATAGTCTCAGACGGAGCACGGATTAGCGACCCTGTGGCCGGTGCCGCTCGGCCCGGCATCGAGTCGCATGTGTCGTTCATTACCTGCCCTAATCCCATCAAGGAGCCGGCCGATGGGTGACTCTGGGTGACAAGCAGTGCCGGGCTAAGTGCGAGAGAGATGGCTGGTACGGGGCCCCCGACCGAGCTTCTCTCTTGCACTGCTGCAGTCAGATGAGACGGTCCATGTACATCTCGTATCTCGTACAGTCCCGACCAGTACCCACAACCACCAACATTCGAACGGGTAGGGCTACAGACGTCTGCTTACCACCGATTTGTTTGTCGAAACGTGCCCTAGGTATTGATCTTATTATTGAACACACTTGAACGCGTGGTAAAATATTTAAAAAATAGATTAGCGTGCTGAGGAAAGGAGAACAATACCGTGCCGAATGTGCGTGCCCGGAGACCCGGCGGAGCCACGCGGGGGGCTCCTTGTTGACACTGCTTCAATGGGGATCCGCATCAAAGTTGTTGAGATGGAGAGATGTGGACGGTCGGTTTCTCTCGCCGTGGGATTTCTCATCCCACGCGTTTCCGCTCTGAAAATATTCTTGTTCTTCTACTTCCGTTCCGAAGTCTCGTTGCTCGTTGGAAACGCCTACTCTGGATTTGCAGTTAAAAATTTTGTTTCGGTGAAAACGCGGGGTTGGCCATGCGGTCGCAGTGTAGGCGGGAAGTTACGATTTGAACTGTGGGGATGAGTTCCCGTCTACCCCAGTCCGTCTGTTAGATTCAAATTGTGTCCAAGAGGTTCGTGAACAAGGAAATGATAGCAAGGAGTAGTCACCAGAAATAGAAATAATTATTGTTACCAAAACTGTCAAAACCGTCATGTACAAAAATCAGAGGCACAAGTTGCCTGAACCTTATAAAATAATTACTAACTACTGTTGCCTTGTCTGCCCAATCCCTCCAGCCCTCCGTGGCTTACCTCTGTCTCTCCTCTCCCCGAACGGAATGACCGAGGCCCGCGCGGACCCGGGCCGGCCCGGCTGCCCGGCAGCTCCGGGGCTACCAACACAACGTTAGTTAAACACACGACGCAGTGAACACACACGCGACCGCGGTGGACAAAACACAATATTAACGTTGTATTAAGGGGGACGTAGCGCTGGCCGCGCGACCCGCTCCGGCCGCTGTGCGCAGCGCGCTCGGAGCGCTGTGCAGGCGTTTACTATTTTAATGATATTTCGGGCGCCATTTGACGGATTGTCATGAAACTTCGGCGACGGGTTCTTGAAACATGCATCTCGGCGCCTATATCAATAAATCGTTTAAAATTTATTTAAAAATACCTTTTATCGTTACGTACAGTGCTCGTCACCGTGACTGACTGGTAATTAAGTTTGCGGCGAGAAAATGAGAAAAATCGCGTAACTAGGTTGTAGATACATGTTTTGTCTATCCGTCTGCCAAACGGGGTACACCTAGAGCCAACCGTTTGTTCATAATGTTTAAAACGCCGAGGTACTGCACACGCGGTTTTGCGCGGTCTCCGGCCCGGAGGTCTAGCGCGGCTCGCCACGGCCACGGCGTCCCCCGCACCGCGCCTCCTCCCGCCCCGCCCTGCGGAGGGTCCGCCTGTCCTCCGTCACGCGTTTGCCTGTCTTCCACCCGCACAATGCGCGGCGACTGCGACCGGGCCGTCACCGTCTCGGCGGTCCTGGCCCGCGGCCGGCCGGCCGGAGCTCTGGCGGCATGCGCGCCTCCCCTCCAAATATTGCTACAAATACGATTCAAAAACCTATCTGTGCCTCCGCGAGGCGCTGGGAACAGCGGACGCGGTTTCAAAGTTGTGAATTATAACATCAAAATTTGGCCATCGGTACTGAGGAAAGGCCCGCCCTATTGTGCCTTTGTGTTATTTTTGAATATGCCGCACCCACCGCCCCGTTTATTTTTGGCGGCACTATTCGCAGTCCTCTTTGCTCGGTCTGTACTTTTGGCGAAGGCCGCCGCCCGGTGGCGGTCCCGTTAGGCGCCGGCTCACGGAGTCTCAGCCTGACGGGAGTGTCACTGGAGGGCATGGCGCCTGGGACAGCGAGGGGAGGGGGCGGCGGTAGTGGTGCCAACCTGACCGGCCGGCAGTAGCCCAGGATTTTAAGGTTTTTACCTGGAAAAAAATTCTGGAGAAATTCGAACTAGCGTTTCTGATAGATCTCGATGCGCTGAGTACGAAGATTTTTTGTCTACCGCGCTAGCCCTTGAGCGTTCCCAGATATTCAACGTTAAAAATTTTTGGAACGCCTTCCGCTTTTAACCTTGTTTTTATTCGTAGCTCCGATACTATACATCCTAGAATGATGAGGAAGGTGTCAAAATGATCGGAAAAGAACAGCGAATGCAACGCAATTGTTCCGATTGGGATTAGAGGATATCTGCCAGTTCAAATCCGGTGCGGAATGCGAATGTCAAAATTTCGCGTTTACCACTTTTGTGTTATACTCGCCGTATCTTTGGAATGAGCAGTTATAATGGAAATTGGGCTTCTACAAACGCTGTTCCCCCATTCATTCTGAGTGTGTCGGTATATTCTCCTTGTCAACAAGCGTTGTGGTTCGTCAGATATTCGACCTGGAAAATACCAGTGCAGGGCTCCGCCGCCGCTCCGGGCGACGCTCCGCCGGCGGCACCGCTGGCCCCCCCACCACCTCCCACGCCCGGACCAGCGCGGCCGCATCCCAACTGCGGTGCTCTCTCTCTTTCCCTCCCGGCTGAAGAACAAGGAGAGACGAGCTCTGCGCGTTTCGGAGCGGACTCTTTCCTCTCTAGGAGGGTCGCGCCGCACTACGGCGCTACCAGGGCAAATCCCGCGTATTCCATGAGAGATATCGTTACCGTGAAAACGGTATTGGAACCGGCATGGTCTAAACTGCAATTGATCAAAATTCCAGCCTTCTCAATAAAAAATTATGTGGTGCATGCCCCAAAACGTGTTAAATTCACAAATATAATATTTTTTTAAAGAAAAATCCCAAATTAGTGTACCATTACCCAATTAGGTTACCCCGGGCAGCGGCAAATAAGTCCCTCCTACTTAGTGGTTTCTAATTTTAAATGGTGGTTGTAAGTAAGGCGATTGTAGGGTACATTGTCAGCTTCATGATGTCGTGTTCAGAATTTTCATGCGACACTTGTAGAACAATCTAGAGCCTCGAGAAGTCTCCGTGGAACCAGCGGCGCTGGCCACTGCGAGGCGAGCCTGGCCGACCGGGGTTGTTCGTTGACTTCCTGGGGCTCTAGATTGGTGTACAAGTGTCGCATTAAAACTCTAAACACGGCAACATGAAGCTGACAATTTACCCTACAGTCGCCTCGCTTACAACTACCATTTAAAATTAGAAACCATTGAGTAGGAGGATCTTAACTGCCGCTGCGCAGGGTACCGGGGCCGCTGCGAGGCGGGCGCGGCCGGGCGGGAATGCTCGTTGACTTCTCGGGGCTCTAGATCGCAGTGTAATAATCGCAATTTTTCTTTAAAAAATATTATATTTGTGAATTTAACACGTTTTGGGGCATGCACCACATAATTTTTTATTGAGAAGGCTGGAATTTTGATCAATTGCAGTTTAGACCATGCCGGTTCCAATACCGTTTTCACGGTAACGATATCTCTCATGGAATACGCGGGATTTGCCCTGGTAGCGCCGTAGTGCGGCGCGACCCTCCTAGAGAGGAAAGAGTCCGCTCCGAAACGCGCAGAGCTCGTCTCTCCTTGTTCTTCAGCCGGGAGGGAAAGAGAGAGAGCACCGCAGTTGGGATGCGGCCGCGCTGGTCCGGGCGTGGGAGGTGGTGGGGGGGCCAGCGGTGCCGCCGGCGGAGCGTCGCCCGGAGCGGCGGCGGAGCCCTGCACTGGTATTTTCCAGGTCGAATATCTGACGAACCACAACGCTTGTTGACAAGGAGAATATACCGACACACTCAGAATGAATGGGGGAACAGCGTTTGTAGAAGCCCAATTTCCATTATAACTGCTCATTCCAAAGATACGGCGAGTATAACACAAAAGTGGTAAACGCGAAATTTTGACATTCGCATTCCGCACCGAATTTGAACTGGCAGATATCCTCTAATCCCAATCGGAACAATTGCGTTGCATTCGCTGTTCTTTTCCGATCATTTTGACACCTTCCTCATCATTCTAGGATGTATAGTATCGGAGCTACGAATAAAAACAAGGTTAAAAGCGGAAGGCGTTCCAAAAATTTTTAACGTTGAATATCTGGGAACGCTCAAGGGCTAGCGCGGTAGACAAAAAATCTTCGTACTCAGCGCATCGAGATCTATCAGAAACGCTAGTTCGAATTTCTCCAGAATTTTTTTCCAGGTAAAAACCTTAAAATCCTGGGCTACTGCCGGCCGGTCAGGTTGGCACCACTACCGCCGCCCCCTCCCCTCGCTGTCCCAGGCGCCATGCCCTCCAGTGACACTCCCGTCAGGCTGAGACTCCGTGAGCCGGCGCCTAACGGGACCGCCACCGGGCGGCGGCCTTCGCCAAAAGTACAGACCGAGCAAAGAGGACTGCGAATAGTGCCGCCAAAAATAAACGGGGCGGTGGGTGCGGCATATTCAAAAATAACACAAATGCAGTTGCCGAAACATCTCGACAACAGCAGCCGCAACGGCGGGTTCGTGACTGCACTTTATGATTGGATCATCGACTCGAGGTTGGCCATGCGGTCGTTGCTGCCGGGTGCGTCGCGGAGAAGCAAACGGGCGGTGACGGGCCGAGTGGAAATTGATGTATCCAGAAGTGCAACCGCCACCGCCCGGACTTGCTGCGCCGCGCAAACCCAACGGAACGATGTGCCGAAAAAAGTTCCTTTGCCCCGCACGCTTGGTAGCAAGGTAATAGGAAGGTCATTGCCTTGCTTGCCGGGGCTGCTGCGGCCGGAGCTCGGTCTGGACATGTAACGTACGCCATAGAAGGACCAGTCAGGCAGTGCGGCGCCGTGGCACCCGTGGGACCTCAATGCTCCGCCGCCAACGAAAAAATGTTCGCGCGCGGTGGCCCCCGCGGCTGCTGGCGGCGCGGGGTCGGCCGGTGCGAGCTAGAGTGCTGTGCGTGCCGTCGGGGGAGGCTCTGGGGGTAGGGAGAGCGGCTGATTTAAATTGTTTATAGTTATTTTAAGTTACAAAAAAGAAACACAACATGGACACATCACGGTCGGACCCCTTGAGGGCTTCTTGGACCATGTTTAGAAATTTTAACTTTTTGTCTACTTTCTGACGTGAAAGGCTGACATCAGTCGGTCCCCCAGTCCACACAGGTGGAAAGTGCTGTTAGATTCACTAAAAAAGTACGTCATATTGGGAATTTCGCTTGGTACCACCAAAATCTTCGTTTAGTATATGGTCCACAGCGTCGAGCAAAATACGCTTCATAAAATTAATCTGATTTTAATGCAGCTGCTGACGTTTCGCCAGCTGCCTGCGGTCTGCTAGGGCCTGCGCAGAACCCTCTGCGCACACGTCCCCCACCCTGCTCCTTCAGAAGTGCCTCCCCCCCCCCCCCCCCCCCCCCCCTCGGCCTGCTACGGGTGCCACGCCATTCGAACTAGCGTTTCTGATAGATCTCGATGCGCTGAGTACGAAGATTTTTTGTCTACCGCGCTAGCCCTTGAGCGTTCCGAGATATTTAACGTTAAAATTTTTTTGAACGCCTTCCGCTTTTAACTTTGTTTTTATTCGTAGCTCCGATACCATACATCCTAGAATGATGGGGAAGGTGTCAAAATGATCGGAAAAGAACAGCGAATGCAACGCAATTGTTCCGATTGGGATCAGAGGATATCTGCCAGTTCAAATTCGGTGCGGAATGCGAATGTCAAAAATTCGCGTTTACCACTTTTGTGTTATACTCGCCGTATCTTTGGAATGAGCAGTTATAATGGAAATTGGGCTTCTACAAACGCTGTTCCCCCATTCATTCTGAATGTATCGGTATATTCTCCTTGTCAACAAGCGTTACGGTTCGTCAGATATTCGACCTGGAAAATACCAGTGCAGGGCTCCGCCGCCGCTCCGGGCGACGCTCCGCCGGCGGCACCGCTGGCCCCCCACCACCTCCCACGCCCGGACCAGCGCGGCCGCATCCCAACTGCGGTGCTCTCTCTCTTTCCCTCCCGGCTGAAGAACAAGGAGAGACGAGCTCTGCGCGTTTCGGAGCGGACTCTTTCCTCTCTTAGGGGGACGCGCCGCACTACGGCGCTACCAGGGCAAATCATTAAATTCATTAAAATTCTGAACACGGCATCATGGAGCTGACAATTTACCCTACAGTCGCCTCGCGTACAACCACCATTTAAAATTAGAAACCATTGAGTAGGAGGATCTTAACTGCCGCTGCGCAGGGTACCGGGGCCGCTGCGAGGCGGGCGCGGCCGGGCGGGAATGCTCGTTGACTTCTCGGGGCTCTAGATCGCAGTGTAATAATCGCAATCAAAATTCCGAGCACAGCATCAAGAAGCTGAGAATTTACACTACAATCGCCACCTGGTCTGGCGTAGCCTATGCCATTAGCCAAACCCTTATGGGGCCCAGCGGCGACGACGCGCGCCCTGTATGGCAGACGCATCACACCGCTCAATTTGCTTTCTAACTTTTGAACCATTGCACTTATAGCAAATCTAAAGGCATTAATGGAAAGCCTGAGGCATAGCGCATCCTAGCATATTGTTAAAATGGTACACTAATTTGGTTTTTTTCTGTAAAAAAATATAATATTTGTGAATTTAACACGTTTTGGGGCATGCACCATATAATTTTTAATTGAGAAGGCTGGAATTTTGATCAATTGCAGTTTAGGCCATGCCGGTTCCAATACCGTTTTCACGGTAACGATATCTCTCATGGAATACGCGGGATTTGCCCTGGTAGCGCCGTAGTGCGGCGCGACCCTCCTAGAGAGGAAAGAGTCCGTTCCGAAACGCGCAGAGCTCGTCTCTCCTTGTTCTTCAGCCGCGAGGGAAAGAGAGAGAGCACCGCAGTTGGGATGCGGCCGCGCTGGTCCGGGCGTGGGAGGTGGTGGGGGGCCAGCGGTGCCGCCGGCGGAGCGTCGCCCGGAGCGGCGGCGGAGCCCTGCACTGGTATTTTCCAGGTCGAATATCTGACGAACCACAACGCTTGTTGACAAGGAGAATATACCGACACACTCAGAATGAATGGGGGAACAGCGTTTGTAGAAGCCCAATTTCCATTATAACTGCTCATTCCAAAGATACGGCGAGTATAACACAAAAGTGGTAAACGCGAAATTTTGACATTCGCATTCAGCACCGAATTTGAACTGGCAGTTATCCTCTAATCCCAATCGGAACAATTGCGTTGCATTCGCTGTTCTTTTCCGATCATTTTGACACCTTCCTCATCATTCTAGGATGTATAGTATCGGAGCTACGAATAAAAACAAAGTTAAAAGCGGAAGGCGTTCAAAAAAATTTTAACGTTAAATATCTCGGAACGCTCAAGGGCTAGCGCGGTAGACAAAAAATCTTCGTACTCAGCGCATCGAGATCTATCAGAAACGCTAGTTCGAATTTCTCCAGAATTTTTTTCCAGGTAAAAACCTTAGAATCCTGGGCTATGGACGACTGGACCCGGTGCTCGGCCCGGAGGTGCTGCTGCTGCATCAAGTGAGTCGGAGCCGAGACCGAATAAAACATTTCAATTGTTCTAAATGTTTTATGGCCTTAATTTCGCACGCAACCACAGATAATGTCATCTTTCTATGTTAGACAAAGATCAATTATTCGCAGCGGTAACAGAATACCTAAATTTAAAAAAAATATCCTGTGTACTGTAAAATTTATTCATCAACTGACGAGAATTTCTGTGACGATTGATCAATAAGCCGGATGTGTTACGTCACATTACGACGTTCATTCGTCACGTGCCGACATACTACGATGCCTCCCGAAGCCGCGCGGTCAAGCTGTCGGGCAGCGGGGCGGCTTCATAAGCGGCCTACCCGCCAGGCCAGCCCCAAGCGCTATGGCTGAAAATGTCAGGACAAATGATACTGGCAACAAAAAAAAAAACATTTTTCTGTGGGTGTAGAGGGAGGGGGGCTTTGCGCCACAGGATTGGGAGGTGGGATATGGGAGCTGCCCTGCCAGCCGGATGGACTCTGACTGTTCTCGTGTGACCCCCGCTGCCTGACCGCGCGCCCCGGACGCGTGACACTGCAGATAGCACCCCGAGCGCCTCACGGACCTCATTTGTAATTAAAATGGCGCCCGTCGTCAGACCTCTGCGCTGTCGCTGCCTGCCTGATGGCGGAGCGGTGCGCAGCAGCAGCGGATTTGTTTACTATCTCAAAAATATCTGCAACACGGCAAAGTTTGTTAGTCAAATGACGAGAATATCTGTGATGATTCACCCGTCACCCGAATCTGCCCGAATGTCATCACCTCAGGACGTTTTTTCGTCACGTGACGACATATTCGTATGGCGAATAAGTCGTCACACATCGTCAAACTGAAACAGGTATCAATTTTCTATCTGTCCGAGCAAAAATATTTTAGGTGACGACTGAATCGTTACATCGTCTGTGACGACATTTTCGTTGTTCCAATTTAGTTAGAGGATTGTCGTAAAGTGACAATAAATATATTTACTTTGGACAGGACGTTCCCTCTCGAAAAATGTGGCCCGACTACTCCCTTACGCACCATTATGCCACTATGCTCTGCTATTACCCCCCCAAAAGTAAATTTGGGGTCATGATTTCGAAATTTGATTTCGAATTTTGAAATCGAACAAATTTATTGCACAACTATGCATAATAGCACGCCTGGGCGACCCGACGGGGGTCCGTCCCCTCGGCGATAAGGTGGCGGTCCCAAAGTGCGTGGTCTAAAAAGCAAAGTGCAGTAAAACCGTTGGATCGCGTTGAATAGATCGCGACGTCCTTCACTAATAATACACAAAGAATCCGACTCCTCGTCTCCAAAACCTTCGATGCCGGTTCTAGCCAACACAGACATTCATGCAAAATGCTTGGCATTCAACATGGAATCAGGCGCCTGGAGAGGAGAGGACAATGGGGCGCCTGGAGAGGAGAGGACAATGGGGCTAGGTCCGACAAGGTTTTTGCTTTGAATCATGTCTAATTTGTCCTTGGCTGGCTTCAAGTCTATTTTAGACTTGATTCGAGGGAACATTTTTCTCGGTCAGAACTAAAAGTAGACCCAAAGCAAAGTTTTAGTTTTGAATCAAGTCTCATTTGACCTCCATCAAAGCTGAAGTAGACTTCATCTTTTCAAGACTACGTTTTTCTGGGTGCAGGAGCCAGTGGGCGTTAGAGAGAGAGAGTGAGAGAGCGAGACAGAGACAGAGAGAGAGAGAGAGAGAAAGACGTGGACGAGGGGCCAGTACGGGGATGGAAAGCGAGTGTGCGTCACACAATAGTCATCCTAAGGTAATCCGAGGTAATCTATAGGTAAACCAGGTGAAATGCGAGGGTAATCCGGGTGACACGATTTTGGCTCACGTCGCTGCCTGACCACCCAAGGCACTCAGGTTGGCCTCAACGTTCTCGAAAATGGGATAAGGACATTTCTCTCAGTTCGATACAAATATTTTCTGGACGAAATCGACAGCAAAATGCTCTCTCTTCGCCCCGAGAACTGGCTTTTTTTGGGTATGTACTACGCAGAGCTGTGAACATCACTTGGTTATGCGCGAGTCACGCTACCTTTGTATAAACAGTCACCCGTCGTAGGCAGCGCTAAGCGGAAGGCAAGCGGCCGGGCCGGCGGCGGCGGCGGGATCGCCAAGCAAATGCAGGTGTCCACCGCCCGCCCGTAGGGGACGCCTCATCAGCATGGGCCGGCTTGGGAACTCCCTTTGCACCTGCGGCCCGTTGTCGGCACCGTGCTGCATACACACACACACACACACTATATACAGACACACATACACACACACGTAACCATGTAAATGTGCCTTACGCCCAAAATGTGTCGCATTTAGGGCACATTTTAACCTCTCCCCCCCTCTTATGTGAACCTTATCATGCCCCATGATACATATTTAAGACGGAGCGTAGCAATTGCCCCCTTACCCCTCTGCGTACGTACGAGCCCCATCACGTAACAACAAATTGTACTCCTCCCTCCTCTCTCTCTCTCTCTCTCTCTCTCTCTCTCTCTCTTACACACACTCCCCTTCGCTTTAAGGATATACCACCGTGAGCACACGCATTCGTGATTCCCGTGAGCGATTGTTGCGGTGCTGCAGCACCATAAAGGAGCAGGCTGGACAAGGCAAACTCGACACCGCGCCTGCCTGACCGTATGGAAGAGAAGCGAGCGAGAGAGAGAGAGAGAGAGAGGGGGGGGGGGGGGAGAGGGAGACGGACAGGGCGAGAGAGGGAGAGGGGGAGACGGACAGGGAGAGAGAGGGAGAGGGGAAGAGAGAGAGAGAGAGAGAGTGAGAGGGAGGAAGAGAGAGAAAGAGAGAGAGAGGGACAGGGAAGAGGGAGAGGACGCATTCAGAAAATAGTGTCTAGCCTTAGGGATACGAGGGAAACGAGAGAACTTGTCCTTCAAGAACACAAACTATTCGTTCATGATAAAAATTTCTTTGAATCTAAACGAGCGCCTTCGGTGCTACAAGTCTCAAAGTTTCCTTGGTTCACCCAGAAAAACGTATTCTTGGACAACCCCTATGCCAATTTTTACTTTGATCATGCCAATTTTTACTTGGACCAATACACGATGATATTGGCCCAAGACAACAGTTTTGGTTCAAGTCTTCTTATACATTGAACGAAGAAAATTTGGCGCTTAGATGAAGACAAAATAGGGGTTGGATCCACATAAGGCTAAATTAGACTTGATCCAAGTAAATAATCTTGGTTCAAGCCATAATTCTGCTTCAACCGAGAAGTCATTTTTGTGGGTGTTCAAGGAAACGTTTTTCTGGGTGAGGTGGGAAAGGGGGGGGGGGGGCGTTGTCAAACCGCGTCAAAGCATGTCGAATCAATGTAGCCGATCTGCTGGTGCCGACCTACCGCCACGGCGAGGTAGCGGGGACGCCGGGACGCCCAGGAGGTGGCGCCGGGTTGCGATCGCGATAGCATCTCTGGTGCCCGGCATGTCGCAGCGCAGTGCCGCTTTGAGGAGCCGGGGCCCCGGACGCCGGGGGGTACCCTGTGTCCATTGTTTTCCAGTGCCCGCGCCCGAGGGTAGGGTGGGTCGGGTTCGGCGGCTGCAGGCAGGCAGCCGAGCCGATCAAGGCTATAAGAGCGAAACTGAGCCAAACTCTGATTCGGAAAGCCGGAGCTGGCCGGTGACACCGAGCTCGGCGGTGTCACCGGCCAGCTCCGGTTTCGAATTTGGCCCAGTTTCGCTCTTCTTGCGCATGTTTGGAAACAACAAGTCGGCTCTAAAACCTCGCACGATCACGATATAAAAACGAAATCGCACTGTTGCGAGGCGGCGAAGAGGTTGGTGTGAATTTCACGTGTTAAAAATTTGAACATCAAAAGTTGATTTTTGCCAGGTTTAAAAGGACGGGCCGCGTGGAATCCGTCCTATTGTAATATTTAGCGGGCTCCGGTGCTCCGGCAGACGTCGCGCATTGTCACAGCGGTGGGAGGAGGGGCAGGGACTAGGGCTGGGCGGTAAAACGGTACACCGGTTTTAAAACCGTTTTTTTTAAAAACCTTTGAAAAATTTTCAGTTTTTCAGAAAACCGGTTTACCGTCATACCGGTTTATTTCGGTTTACCTTTTTGACATCGAAACCAGTTTACCTGCGAAAAGGTTTTACTCCGAAACCGGTTGCAGATCCAGATTTAGTTTTGAGCAGCGCCGTCATTGAAAGCAGGGCGAGAGCGGAGAGCGCCAGCGCCACCGCCGCCCGCCGTTGCCGCACACGCCGCCCGCCACCACCGGCCAATTTTTTCCTCCCAGATACCCCTATTCACCGAAAAAAAGCATTAATTCTAGGCATTGAATGATAAAACACAAAAGACGCCGTTTTTCTCCAAAAACCGGTTTCGCGATCAAAACCTTTTGAAGGTATACCGGTTTTTCTCCAAAAACCGGTTTTGCGATCAAAACCTTTTAAAGGTATACCGGTTTTTCTCCCAAAACCGGTTTTCCGGTTAAAACCTTTTAAAGGTGTACCGGTTTAAACCGTCAAACCGGAAACCTTCACATGAACCGGTTTTTACTGAAACCTGATATCGGTTCTGAAAACACAAAACCGCCCAGCCCTAGCAGGGACGGCTCCCCCGCACCTCGCACCGCCTCACCCTGCCAAGTGCGAGAGAGAAGGTGTAGCCTGTCTCTCTCCACTTATGCCTGGAACTCGAAAAAGGCCTGCATTTGAGCCAGTCAAACTCAAATTGCAGTTGACTTACAAATATGGTAATGGTCTTATCTTGTAGAAGAAGAATGAGGGTATGATTTGAATATGATTCCGACTTGGTCTTTCGCTGCTGTTGGGTGTGGCTGCCCGCCGCGGACGCGAAGCGGCGCGGCTACTGAGGTCCGCGCGGTGGCGGCTGCATTTTTGCAATCTTGCATTTTAACTCGGCCCCGCCGCCACCCGGGCGCTCCGCCGCGGCGCGTCCACCCAACAGACAGTCGCGAACCCACCGTCGCCCCCGCAGCACGGCCAACCCCGCCGCTCATCAACACAAGATTAATTGTAACCAATTGTGCAAATGAAACCGAAATTATAACAAATCTAACAACAAACTACCACCGAGTTTCCACCTACAACCAAGCTACAATTTTGTGATCTAACACTGCCGTCCACTTCAAAACCTTCTATGGTATCGGTCGACTTTCTAATGATTCCGGGAGCCTTCCTGGAAATTGCACTGACAAGAAAACTATTTCAAAACATAGTCCAAGTACTATGCATATGGAAAGTCTCGTCACCATACTATTTCAAATTCTCGAGATTGACTGGCTCAAAAAGTGAGAAAACGGATGTTTGGACGCCTCGAGAGCAAAAAACTGTTGATTTATGAAATAAAAAAAAAGTAAGCCGGTACATCCGTAAGTTTCCGGTGGTGGCGGCGGCTTCTTGTCAAAAACTACCCGGCGCCGTCAGCGTTGGCAGAAATCAGCGGCGGCGCGGCGGCGCAGTCATCCGCACGCCGCACCGCCGCCGTCAAGGATGTCGGCGGCGGCGCGCCGAATTCTTTCATCGGCGGCGGCGTGCCGTTGGAATCCGACAGCACCGTTACTCCGTCAAATGTCTCAAAACTGCTTCGTTACACTGTTAGCTAGCCGGACGGGCCTGGTAGCGCTCCCGGCTGAAAATTTCATAAATCATGAAGTCCTTGTTAAATAACGACATTTTCCTTGGGGTCATAGACAGACACTGGACCTTCCAGGCATGAATCCAAGGGGAGGGGGGGGGGGGTCAAAGGCGAATCTCGCCTGGAATGTAGGCAGTCCGCACCACTTTCTGTTTGTAGGTCTGCGAAAAGGGGTACTGTGCCCCCCTTCCCGGCGGCGTCTCTGTCTCTCTCATTTCTTCCCCATTTTGCCCTCTCTCTCTCTCTCGCTGTCTCCCCCCCCCCCCCCCCCCCCCGGAACGCGCCCCTCCGTGTGCCCCTCCCTCCTCGACCGCCTCGTCCAACCGTATGTCGGCACAACGCCTCCACGCGGCCCTTCCTCGGCCCTCCCACCGCCTCCCACCACCGTTCGTGTGCCGTGGCCCCATGGCGCCGCCACCGCCGCAGGCAGCCACTGGCTGGCCGCCGCCGGCCTGCAGCCGGCCGGCAGCCGGACGGCAGCCAGTGCAGCTCAGCACAGCACGGCAGTGAGCAGTGGGAGTGCGTGCGGTGCAGTCACGCGGGCCGGGAGGCAGGGGCGCCTGCGCGCCGCCGCGTCCGCTCTCGTCGGCCGGGACGCGCGCTCGGGGCCTCGGGCTGAGCGCGTCCCGTCAACTATCGCGTCACGTAGGGGCGGGGACGCGGCACGGTCGGTGTGCGGTACGCGGTGACCGGGGGACCGGCGGCGGGTGCGCAGAGCCGGGAATCGGGCGGGCAGCGACTACCCGGACGCGTCCGGGTCAGCAAAAATGTATCTTCTGGCTCTGTCGTCCTGCCGAGGCAGACACGGACAGAAGACGTGTTCGGATGCGCCCGGGTATACGCTGCCCGCCCGATTCCGGGCTCTGCGGGTGCGCCGCGGCGCTGCGATGGCGACATCGCGGCCGGACATCAAAAACGTTGCCTCGCGTACCCTGGTGAGGAGACGAACAAGACGAACAATGAGATGCGGATGCGGCAGTGGTTTCATTTTCTTATAACTCCGTTCGTATCGGGTCGGTCGCACGTCCCTGTCGAGAACACCGTAAGTCCGAGCTCCTGCTGCAAAACTGCATATGCTTGCCATACGCTTTCAAATATCCGTATCCTTTGAGTGCCGTTAAGAAACTCCGTATCTCCTTAAGAAACCCTCTGGACATACGGAGTTTCTTAGCTGTGCACAAAAGGTACGGAGTTTTGAAAGCGTAAGGCAAACATACGCAGTTTTATAACAGGAGGCAGGACTTACGGCCTTTCCATCGGTAGTGTGTGACATGCCCCGTCAGACGCTGTAAGAAACGGCGCCCTGCCCGACGCTTGAGTTGGCAGTGAGACGACCCCGACGTGACGTACCGACGGACCCACACTTCTTCGCGGCCGCCAAGTGAGTACAAGTGTTTCGACTCGGGTTTATCTGATGCGTAGGATCAATTTGTACTTGATTCCTCGTTCGCACACCAACGGAAAGTGTTGCTAAGATGTTGTGGACGATCAGCTAGAAAGCTACGATTTTAGATTTGTGGTCAAACTTTTTGTTAGGGCCATAGCAGCCAATAACAGTCACGCCGCGGGCGAGTGGGGAAGAAAATTACAGTTTTGCATGTCCTTTATCTTTGCCTCCGGAGATTTTTGGTGCTAAAATGTTTGCGCACACCACGAACAACATTTAAAGAACTTAGTTTAGTGGTATGCCACGCATTCCAGCATAAAAAGTGCTCTGTTTTTTTTCTTGGTTGCTCTGACGGCTCTCGTGAAATAGGGATTCCCTTGTTTGTTTTTTAAGTATTTCGTTTTGGTGGCGCGTTAATAAGCGACATGATGCATCACATTTGCCCTTCAAATCCCCAAGAAACGGGATCATGATCAGTAAAAGGTCGTAACCGATGAATAAGCAGTCACAAAGACGTGGGCTGCACTGCCCCTACAGTGAAAAGTATTTTTGTGTCGGGAAGCCTGTGGTGGCGCCACCGGATGCCCTGCGAGGCACGTCAACGGAGCGCAGCCTCCGCGGCCCTCGTGATCCGATCTCCACGCTAAATGCTTCTGTACAATTTTGTGCAGAAGTGCACACTAAATTTCATAGGACAATTTAGTCCCATAAAATGTTTCGTTTTTAAACAAAACATAACTGAGATAGAATTGGTCCCATAAATATGCTACAAATCGTATCTCGCATGTTACAATTTGTCGCACCTTTACGTTACATATTGTCGCAATGTCGTGTTTTGTTTAAAAACGTAACATTTCATTGGACAAAATTGTCCCATAGACATTTAGAGTGTGCGTACGAATTTGTGCATACGCAGCTTACGTACCAATTCGTACGTTGTTATGTACAATATTGTACGCAATTGTGAACAAATCTTCAAAATTGTACATAATTTACGTACGAATTCGTACGCAAGCTGCGTATGCGAAAAGTCGTACGCAATTGTGCACAAAATTGTACAGAAGAAGGGGGGTGAGGAGCCTCTCAGGGGAGCCGAAGACAAGCGACTACGGACATTCCGGCAAAAAGACTATTTTGCACTGTGGCCAAAAGGTTGATCATAAATCTAAAATTACTTTTCTAGCCAGTGGTGTACAGGGTGCTGCGTGGGAGCAGCCGGATGGGTTGCCTACCCGCCCGGCGCTCGTCAGAAGCAGTCGCCCAGCGGTATCGGGCCTGCGGAGTGAGCGTGGGGACGTAGTGCGGTGCCGTGTGCGGTGCCACTGCCCGGCTGGCTATGGTCTCTCTCTCTCTCTCTCTCCCTCTCTCTCTCTTTCTCTCTCTCTCTCTCTCTCTCTCTCTCTCTCTCTCTGCACGAACGCATCTGTTCGCCTCTGTCGTTTGCCGGTCCGACCCGCTTCGACGGCGACCGCTGCAGCGGCGGCCGGAGACGAAGCCACCAGCGCGCTGCAGCGCCAGCCAGCCGGGAGGGGCGGCGCCACACACGGCACCGCACTACGGCCTCGCGCCCCTCCCGCTCTCCCGCCCCCTCCGCAGCCCTGATGCCGCTGGGCGACTGCTTCTGACGAGCGCCGCGCGGGTAGGCAACCCAGACGGCTGATCTGTATGTGAACGCAGCTCCCTGTACAGCATTTAAGCGCACATTGCGCCATGTTCCGACCGTACCTACGCATCTACGACGGACTCATTTCAAACTGTGTACCTCGAATGCGGTGAATGTACGCAACTTCGCAGGCACCGTTGGAAATTGTGCATCTCTGCGGTTCGACTTAAAGAAAAGCTGGTTTAACCACCCTGCGGCTTGCGTGCCCCCGCAGGCGGACCCCCTCGGCCCCGCGCCGGGGCGCCCGGGTGCCGGACCGAGAGGATGGCTGCGGGTACGGCGGGTCCTGTTCCGGTTTAGCCAAAGGGTCCTAGGTGCCCACGGTACTGCATGGACAAGGAAGTTTCTTCGACTACCAAAGCTAGAAGTAAATCGGAGAATGAAACCTGGTCCGCCTAGTGTCGGGACGTGCTACCCTGTAGCGCCTGCCGGCTGGTGGGTAGCCTAGCCCGCCCAGCAGGCATGTCGTATGTGCTGCCCACCCTCCCGGCGCCCTGCGGTGGCACCAAGCGCGGCGCCGAGCGCCGGGAGGGTAGGCAGCACACACGACGTGCCTGGTGGGCGGGCGAGGCTACCCACCAGCCGGCAGGCGCTAAACGGTAGCACGTTCTGACGGGCAAGAGTTTGGCACCTGGCATGAGCCTCCGACATCGCGAGCATTTGGCAAGTTGACTTGTCTGAGCACACCTAATTTAGTTTCACGGCGATTTCTGCGATGTTTATAAAGGTTCAACGGCTGCTGAGGATCCGCTCTATTCTCGAGAGCGCTGGCAAACCCACGTTAGGGCGCGGACCGCTGTCAAACACACCTTAGCGCGTGGACCACTGTCAAACTTACGCCTGGCCTGCTTTTAGATTTCGGGCGAACGTCAGTTTGACAGTGGTCCGCGCGCTAACGTATGTTTATGGAAGCGCTCCGCGAAATAACGTGGGTACGCGGGCGCCCCGTGCGCTAACGTGTGTTCGCCAGCGCTCCCGAGAATAACGAGAGTTTGCTTTGGAGCCGTCGAATCGGTTCACTTTATCACACACTAAATGTCTAAGGACCATTTTGTTCTTGAGCTGGGGCCCGATTTAAGCACATCACAATCTAGAGACAATTTTGTATCCGTGAATTACAAAATTGTTCTAAAGTAGCTGAAGTATTGTCCCCAGATTTAGATGAGCTCAAATCTGGCCCCCGCTCAAGCACAAAATTGTCCTTAGACATTTATAGTGCATGCATGCCAACACACGAAACGTCATAAGACAATTTTGTCCCATAAAATGTTTGGTTTTTAAACAAAACGTAACTGAGATACAATTTGTAGCATAGTGGGACAAATTGTATCTCCCATGTTACAATGTGTCCCACGTATACGTTACAAATTGTCCCAATGTCGTGATTTGTTTAAAATCGTAACATTTTATTGAACAAAATTGTCCCATAGACATTTAGAGTGAACACTGCAGGTCATATTTAGGCCTTTATTGAAAGAAGGTATGTTTTGTTTGTATTGTAAGGCTTCACTCAAAGAAAATAATTACAGAAATATTTTTTGTGATTGGTACAGCATTTTTTCAGACTTGTTATGTGCGTTCTGGGGCACGTAATATTTTACTGACTGAAATGAGTTGCTTTTCCCAATAAATAATTTGTAAGGACCGTACTCAAATTTAGTTGGCTCGGAGCCCGGTTCGCTCCGAGTCAGTCCTGGTCTGGTTGAATGGTTTTGCATGCGGGTGCTGAGAGGCCAGCAACCCAGCAGGTTTCCATTGTACCGGGTGTCCCAGCAAATACGCTGCAGTCGGATGGGTGGCCTACCCTTGCCTGTGCGGGCGTTCGCCCCGGTGTAGGCGGACGCCGGTAGTGTACTGCATCGGGCGGACTCGGCACGGCCAAGCCATGACCGAGCGCGCGTCTGTCTCTCTCGCACTCACGTGGTTCTTACGAGTGGACAGAGACGGAAGATTTCGGTTCTGAGCCCAAGTCTAACCCAACACCGACTGTGCTCTTCCGATGCAGCACACTAGCTGCCGGCGGAGGCGAGCGGCTGAGTCGGGCTGCGTCCAGGCCAGCCGAAGCCGGCGGAAGAGCATGGCACGGGCCGCCAGACAGAGCATGCAGCGGCCCCTCGCACAGCCCCAGCCCTCACGCAGCGCCGCTCTATCGCCTGCTGCGCCAGGGCTGCTGCTACAGCGGGTGCGCGCTGGGGAGCTACGCGATACGCGCTCTGCCAACCTGCCGCGACTGCCGGCTCTCGTGCTGGCCGCGGCTCGACTCGTCACAGCCGCCTGCACCGGTGCGCCTCCAGAGGCAAGGGAAGGCCAACCGCAGTGTGTTCGCTGGGACACCCGGTACAACTTAGTTGCCAGCACTGTCTACGGTGTTCCGGAGTGACCTGTGTCCGCGGCCGTCCCATGGGCTCTCCGCCCCGCTTCCCCGCCCCTCCCCGCTGTCGGCCGCCTGTCGGAGGGAGTTCCGTCTGTCACCACGGGCGGGTCGACAGCGGGAATCGGCGGGGACGCGTTGTGGAGAGCTCACCGGACGTCCGCATTTCGGAATACAGTCTCTGAGCACTGCCCTTTGTAACGTGTTTGTGTTGTTTACTGTCATGTTTTTAAATATCTTTTTATTTTTCAACATTGGTTGGGCAGGAAGATATCCAGTGAGTGTCTTATGGGTTCCGTTCCGTTGGCCTCTGAGCGGTTCTGTGCCGTGGCGTTCTTTTATCCGTCGTCGTTCGCCATTCCAGCTGGCTATGGGGTTTGTGCGTAGGTTCTCCACTTGGAACTTTTTTGGTCGCTGTTTTCTCGAGGTTCAGTGGTGTAAGGCGCCAGAGTGATGGCCGCCACAGTACATCCTTCTGTACAAAGTTAGGCATACGGAATCTTATGCACACGTTTGTGAGCGCATCTATGCTGCATGCTGTCATTTGTGCATAATAATAGCACACAGGCTGAAGACAGAAGCTTGATTCAAAACGTTTTGGGAAACATCGTTTAACATACATTCCTGCACCCGAGCGCATGTCAAAGTTGCGCTGTGATGTCGGCTAAGATTTGACGCTTTCCATAGCGACACCGAGCGCCTGAGGTTAGGCAGCACATCTAGCATGCTTGGCGGGCGGGCTAGCCCACCCAGCAGTTCGCAGGCGCTAACCTCCACCATGTGTCCTCTCCTGGTCGCCGTAAAGAGGGAGAGATGGAAGGACGGATGAGGGAAGGAGGGTGAGAGGGAGAGTGAGAGAGAGAGAGAGAGAGTGAGAGTGAGAGACAGGGGGAGGGGGCACATGTTCGAACATTCCCAGCGCTTCTCTCTATATGTTCCTCTCACTCTGTTAGCGTTCTTGTTATAAACAATAGGTCCTAAACACACGCTAATTGCTTCTGTACTTTTTTGTGCAGAATGCGTACAAATCTGTGCATACGCAGCTTACGTACAAATTCGTACGTTGTTATGTACAATATTGTACGCAATTGTGAACAAATCTTCAAAATTGTACATAATTTACGTACGAATTAGTACGTAAGCTGCGTATGCGTAAATTCTTACGCACTTCTGCACGAAATTGTACAGAAGTGTGCACAACTTCCGTTCTCCTGCGCGCTACGCGCTTCTCAGCAGGGGCTGTTCTCCCGCGCGCATCTCAGCGATGAGACCAAAGTACATGAGGGCTGCGGCAGCAAGGGGGGGGGGGGAGGGCTGTCAGAAATTGCTGGAGGCTGTTCACAAGTGACGTCACGCTCGTAAAGGGTGGGGGTGCTCGAAGGTTCGGTCCCTATGGCAATAGGGAAGAGGTAGGTGGGAGGGGGGAGGGGTCAAAATTGGATCACAAACCGTGACGTTATTTGTGAACGGTCTCCACATGCCGGCGGGAGAATGGACGTTGTTGAGATGCACTCAGGACAACGGACGCTGTTTCCCTCGCATGGTGCAGTATGGTACAGCATGGTACAATTTTTCTGTCGTAAGTGAGATTGGCGAGACGTTCGGCGGGCTCTCCATACCACTTCCCCACCGTTCCCCCCTGCGGGCCCCCGGTAAGGCGGAGTTCCGTCTGTCTCCGGGCCGTCAGCGGGGATCGGTGGGGACGCGTTGCGGAAAGCCTACGGGACGTCCACCTACACACTAAATGGATATGGCCTTTTTTTCTGAGCACATAATGTTTTTCAGAATCCGTTTTTGCGTAAGCGTTGCGCACACGATTTGTCCATCAGACAAATTATGCGGAATTGCGCACAAAATTGTGCGTACACTCTAAACGTCTATGGGACAATTTTGTCCAATGAAATGTTACGTTTTTAAACAAAACACGACATTGTAACGTAAAGCTGGGACTAATTGTAGCATGCGTGATACAATTTGTCATATAATTATGCTAAAATTGTACCTCAGTTATATTTTGTTTAAAAACGAAACATTTTACGGGACAAAATTGTCCCATGTCATTAGGTGTGTAACGCTTACGCACATATGGATTGAGAAAATATTAAGTACAGAAAAAAATCTATAAACAGTCAGTGTGTATAATCAAGCATTTTGGTCATTTTTTCCCTTTCCCACATTCATTTCTCAGCCAGGAGGGATCAGTCCGAGTTTCCTGGGCAGTGCTGCAATCCGCGGGCAGGCAGTTAAGGCAACTATTGTCGTAGACGGCGTGACTGACACGCCGAGTGCCGTCTCGGCAGTCTGTCGGCTGACACAGTCTCCAGCACCGACGTGTCCGCCCTGTGTGTAGAGGTGTCAAGTCCGTAAGGAGGCGACACGACTGCTGCGCTTGCACGCATCAAGTCGTTTGGGGAAAGCAGCCGTCCCACGCCCTGTCTTTGTGGCGAATCCGGACGGCAGAAGGCGTCAAGCGCGCTGCCCAGCCGAGGGGACTCGAACCACGGCCTCGCAGAGGTCGTCGCGGAGAGCGGCAGCCACCCGGGCGCAGCACACGCGCACACAAAATTGTATTAGTTGGCACAACTAATTTGTCAGTTGAGAGAAAAAGGGAACCTAGAAGGTCACCGTTTCTTCGATTCCAAATACCTTTCCTTCATTTACAGACATTTGGTTTGTAAAATGACTACTACAGGTGTTTCCAATAATGTTCTAGATGTAGATACGGGAAAACCTCCTGTGTAGTCACGTACCTTGGTAGGTGACAATTCTGTGACAGTACTGTGCACAAACTTGTAGAAAAGTCACGGTACACAGTGGATGGGAGATTACAATACACAGAAGGTTTCGAACGTTCGCACTTCACAAATTGTACAGCACTTAGTATTATTTTCAAATTTTTCACTGAGGTTGATGCTTTGCACAATCGTGCACAAACTTGTAGAAAAGTCACAGCACACAGTCGGTGAGAGATCACGATACTCAGAAGGTTTCGAACGTTCGCACTTCACAAATTGTACAGCACTTAGTATTATTTTCAATTTTTTTTTTTAACTTAGGCTCTTATAACTGCGGAAGTTGCGAGGGCTTACTGCAGGGCTGCCTTGTTCTGTCGGCGGCGGAGGAGTAAAGTTATTCAGTTGCCGCACTGGCGGTATTATTAGTACACAGTACACAGTCGGTGAGAGATCACGATACTCAGAAGGTTTCGAACGTTCGCACTTCACAAATTGTACAGCACTTGGTATTATTTTCGAATTTTTCACTGAGGTTGAGGCTTTGCACAATCGTGCACAAACTTGTAGAAAAGTCACAGCACACAGTCGGTGAGAGATCACGATACTCAGAAGGTTTCGAACGTTCGCATTTCACAAATTGTTCATCACTTAGTAATTTTTTCAAATTTTTCACTAAGGTTGAGGCTTTGCACAAACGTGCACAAACTTGTAGAAAAGTCACGGTACACAGTGGATGGGAGATTACAATACACAGAAGGTTTCGAACGTTCGCGCTTCACAAATTGTTCAGCACTTAGTAATTTTTTCAAATTTTTCACTGAGGTTGAGGCTTTGCACAAACGTGCACAAACTTGTAGAAAAGTCACGGTACACAGTGGATGGGAGATTACAATACACAGAAGGTTTCGAACGTTCGCGCTTCACAAATTGTTTAGCACTTAGTATTATTTCCAATTTTTTTACTTAGGCTCTTATCACTGCGGAAGTTGCGAGGGCTTAGTGCAGGGCTGCCTTGTTCTGTCGGCGGCGGAGGAGTGAAGTTATTCAGTTGCCGCACTGGCGGTATTTGTTTTGGTTGTGGCGGTGCGAAGAATGGCCCCTCTCTTTGGGGTGTCTACGGGGTTTTACTTGCCTACACTGGCTGAAGCACATACACTTGTTATTCGATTTTGTTTTACTCGCCGACTATCCGAAGGCGATCTGGCTGCTAGGTTGCCACGACAACCCGACCAGGTTGTCTCGCATACTCACTGTCTGTCCTGACCCGAAGTCCATGGTTACTTCTTCGATGTCGCGGTATTTCCTTCGGAGTTGTTCTACCATTTCTACAATTTTTCTATGTGTTTGTCGTTGTCCTGGTCTTCTTCCATTGTTACGGTCAGTTTCCAAAAACATTCCCACCTTATACTCACCCTCTGACGCTTACGGGTGCCCTCTCGGGCCCTCGCCACTTGTAATTAAAATAGCGTTGTTGTAAAAGCCGCAGTACAGAGTTGGTGAGAGATTACAGTAATCCGAAGGTCTCGTACGTTCCCACTAAATAAATATTACAGCTTATGTAAGCTGACTGGAGTCACGTATGTAACTGATACCGTATAAATCGTCTTCCCATTTTTCTTCAATTACTATGGTGAGCTTCTTGAAGACTTCCCAGCCTTTACTGCTTTACAGCCTTGGCTGGTGTTGTACGAGGGTGTCGGCAGGGCCGACGTAGCTATATTTGCAAGCGGAGCCAAAAGGACAGTAACCACCACGAGCAGCACGGCGACAAGGAATAGTTTTTAGATGTTGCTCATAAAGTTCAAAATAGCGCTGACGGTCAGGTCCAGTGATGAGAGAGTAAGTTTTCACGCTAATTGAAATCTCCACACGACATACCATACAGGCGCGGCGGCGCTGGTGGAACCGCGGGCAGGAAGGGTGGGGAGCCCTCGGCGCAGACACAGATAGGCACCGTGCAGCGGCACACAACCTTGCCTTCTGAAGCTGTACTTGAAACAATTGCACTATCACTTTCGCTCCTCTCAACAAGCGAGTAAAAAAATGAGCACTACACGACCCAGCCCTCCCCTGCTCCCGCCAGGACAACAACGGTCTCGCCCCGTGCGACGCTGCCTTCCCCTTGTCGGCGCTGCACAAAGTCCATCCTGTCCCCTTCTTTCGATTCGTTACACCTTGCACATACAGATACACACACATACCCACTTGTTGCACTGTTTGTTTACTCACCGTTTATCCGAAGACGATTTGCCGGCTAGGCTGCCAGCTGAGCCGCTTAAGGTCGCCTAACGTTTCCTTTAGCGAGATCCGCTCGCACCCGAAGTCCAGTGTCACCTCAGTGATACCAGGGAACTTCGCCAGAAACGCTTCAATTTTTTCCGCGGCCTTTTCTACATATCTTGAGTCCTCCCAGTTCTCCTCAATGACTATCGTCAACTTCTTAAAAACATCCCAACCCTTTCCGTTGAGATCCCTGCTATTCACTGAGGCCCTGTCGGGCCCCATCCACGTATAATGGTACCCACAGTATTCCAGCACTGCGCGTTTTAAGCCCGCGCTTCCTTTCTCTGTTAGTCGATACAATTGTGGCATTGATAACTTCGCCACGTCCAAAACCGCAATCATATCTTCTTCGGTAATGAGCGCCATGTTTTCTGTTAACATAAAACAATAAATAGACATTATTAGTTTTCTTTCAATTTATCTCACATTTTCACACTTATTTCTGACTGTTGTCGTTCCTTACCTGATTCCATTTTCGGTCCTTGTCCTTGACGCAAACACAAACACTATTAAGTTTTGGACTCGCTCCTCCTACACTTCACCAAAACAAATACAAAACTGTCGTTTGACTGCAAGTTTGGTCCATTTATAGATTTGCCTGCCATTGAGCGCCCTGCCCTACCCCACCCCGGCGCCCTGCCGCCGTGCAACGCTGCCTTCCCCTTTGTCGGCATCGCACAAGGCCATCCTGTCCCCTCCTTTTGATTCGTTACACCAACACAAACACACACACACTTGTTGCACTGTTTGTTTACTCACCGCTTATCCGAAGACGATTTGCCGGCTCGGCTGCCAGCTGATCCGCCTTAGGTCACCTAATGTCTCCTTCAGCGAGACCCGCTCGCTCTCGAAGTCGAGCGTCACCTCCGTGATGCCGGGAAATCTCATCAGGAACGTTTCAATCTTCTCCACCGCCTTTTCCACGTATCTTGCATCCTGCCAGTTCTCTTCGATCACAATAGTCAATTTCTTAAAACAATCCCAACCTTTTCCGTCGAGATGTCTAATATTCACTACAGCTCTGTCCTGGCTCTGCGCCGCGGCCCCACGCCGGTGCCTGCCAGCCGCCGTGCGCACCCGCTCGCCTGCCTTGGACGCCCTTGTCCTGCCCTGGCCGCCGCTGCAGCAGACCCCTCTGCCGCCCTGGCGCCATCGCTGTTTTGACCGCCCAGCGCCGCCTCGGCTGTCTTCCGCTGATCCGCGCAGCCGCCCAGCTCCGCCTCGGCTGCCTCTCGCTGCCCCCTGGCGCCGTCGCTGTCTCGGCCGCCCAGCGCCGCCTCGGCTGCCTCCAGCTAATCCGCGCAGCCGCCCAGCACCGCCTCGGCTACCTCTCGCTGCCCCGCGCTGCCGCCTGGCGCCGCCGCTGTCTTGGCCGCCCAGCACCGCCTCGGCTGCCTCCCGCTGCCCTGCCTGGGCTAGGCGCCGCCGCTGGCCGCTGCTGCGTGCCGTGCCGCCACCTCTGCAGCGTCATGTTGCCCTGGTCTGCCTACCACTTGCGGCAACCCCATGCAGTACGTGCTCTCGTCGCTGCCCAACCGTTTGGCGTGCCCATCCACGGCCCTACAACTCATCTCTGCCGTCCTCAGCCATCTGGATTTCCGTCCACGCTGACGCTCCTTCAATTCCATTAAGGTGTGTGTCCCCCTTTAAAACACAAAATAATATAAAAAAAACGACTTCACTCCTTAGGTTTTATGTTGCTTTCCATTGCTGCCACCTATTTTAGTACTATAGTAACTTTGTTCTTATTTCTTTTCTCCCTTCGAGATATATAAATATCACTACTTTTTCTTTTAGTTTATACATACCACTACTTTTTTCGTTTTAATGTTTGTTTTACGGTGAAATATGTATTCATTATTTTCTTCTTTATGTGTTATTGTGTTCTTTTCAAGACAATTTCGATTTGTGTGTGTGTGTGTGTGTGTTCGACAGTTTATTGCCCGTCCCCAAAACAAGGGCTTCCATGTGACATTCGCACTGCGGTTATGTGGAATAGGATCTAGTGCTTACAAATATTAATTTTAATTCCCCTCCCTCCCTCCCTATGTGTGCCTTTATTAATATTTTCTTTTTCTTTGCATTTCTCGGTTCCGACCTGTGCGCTGACAACGAGACGTGACGAATCAACAATGAACGCCCCTGAATTAAGTCCGCCAAGCGGTCTTCTGGCATCTCACGGCTGCGACTTGGCCCCTACCTGCCCCGAGTAGACCACCCTTCCTACTCCGTCGCCTACCTGAGCGCCTGCCGACCCAAAACGGCAGCCCAATCTACATCACTGTCTGGGTCCTGCCTACCTCCCAGGCGCTCTCGTCGCTCATCACCTATCACCTGTGTGACGCCGTTCTTTGCCTCAAACATTATTGTTCTAACAAAAAAAAAGAATCCGTTATTTTTGTTCATTGTTGTATTCCGTTAGTCCGTCTCGATTGTTCCTCGCACTTGTTGTAGTAAAGAACCAATTTCAATTAACTTCCTTTTAACAAGATACAACAAAGGTCATTTTCTAGGTTTCAGGACTATGTATTTTTCGACTAGTTTTCCCAGTGTGGTGCGCAAATTTAAATGTGCGTGTTGTAAACACAGCCACACCTTTCTTAACTGCGTTTTGTTCTTGTATTTGTTAGGTAACAGCTTTTGTTGTGTCTCGTTCCATTGTTTTTCTTTCGTTTGATTGCTATGTTGTGTTTATTTTTACTGTCCCAGCGTCCTGTGACGTTCATAATTTCAGAGTTTTGGGACACTTTTGTAGTTTTAATGTTTCCAAAGCTATGTTTTCTTTTCAAACCCTTCTCTATTTCTCTTTCATGAAATTGTAATACCAACAATTTTCAGAGTTTTGGGAAACTCATGTGTTTATATCCTTCAGTCTTTCTTCTTGTATAATCCTATTGTAAAGCATATTTTTGTACACCTCACCAATTGTTCACAAATTCTTTCTTATATTTTGGTTATCAATTAAGTTATTTGTCGAGGACGACAAATTTCAGAGTTTTGGGACGTTATGCTATACAAAAATTACTTATTACGCACAGTCATTAATAGACCACTGACTCATTGCTAGCCTCGGCGGTAGCCGAGCGCGCTGAATGAATAGACTTTGCATATCATTATTGTGTCACTGCTCCGCTGACCGCCCGGCCCGGCGACACGCGCCCTGTGCGTGGCGCCGAGGTTTTAAAAGGGCTCGCAGCGCGAAAGCGCGTCAGTAACTCCCTTGTCATCAGAAGAGCTCCCTACACGGAGAAACCCTTCCTCCTTTCTGTGACTCCGTTGTGTGCTTAAAGTTTCTAAGTGTGAACGTCTCAAACCTTCTGAGTTTTGTCATCTTCCATCGATTGTGTGCAACGATTGTTACAAGACTAAGCCTGTGTATCTACTGCCATCTGTCTGGATTACGTGAGTAAATAGAGAAGGTATCCTGTGTAATTAAACATTAATAAATAATATTATTGGGAACTCTGGAGTTACTCATTTCACAAATTAACGTGCCTACAATATAAAGGAAAAGCGTGTGGAATCGAACTTAGAACCTCCCCCTTTTATTCAACTCGAACTAGACCTCCCCTTTATCACTAGACCTCCCCTAAATAAATAAAAACATAATAAACACAAAATAAGAGAAGTCCACACCCCCCCTCCTAACGTCAGTGATACCAGGGAACTTCGCCAGAAACGCTTCAATTTTTTCCGCGGCCTTTTCTACATATCTTGAGTCCTCCCAGTTCTCCTCAATGACTATCGTCAACTTCTTAAAAACATCCCAACCCTTTCCGTTGAGATCCCTGCTATTCACTGAGGCCCTGTCGGGCCCCATCCACGTATAATGGTACCCACAGTATTCCAGCACTGCGCGTTTTAAGCCCGCGCTTCCTTTCTCTGTTAGTCGATACAATTGTGGCATTGATAACTTCGCCACGTCCAAAACCGCAATCATATCTTCTTCGGTAATGAGCGCCATGTTTTCTGTTAACATAAAACAATAAATAGACATTATTAGTTTTCTTTCAATTTATCTCACATTTTCACACTTATTTCTGACTGTTGTCGTTCCTTACCTGATTCCATTTTCGGTCCTTGTCCTTGACGCAAACACAAACACTATTAAGTTTTGGACTCGCTCCTCCTACACTTCACCAAAACAAATACAAAACTGTCGTTTGACTGCAAGTTTGGTCCATTTATAGATTTGCCTGCCATTGAGCGCCCTGCCCTACCCCACCCCGGCGCCCTGCCGCCGTGCGACGCTGCCTTCCCCTTTGTCGGCATCGCACAAAGTCCATCCTGTCCCCTCCTTTTGATTCGTTACACCAACACAAACACACACACACTTGTTGCACTGTTTGTTTACTCACCGTTTATCCGAAGACGATTTGCCGGCTAGGCTGCCAGCTGAGCCGCTTAAGGTCGCCTAACGTTTCCTTTAGCGAGATCCGCTCGCACCCGAAGTCCAGTGTCACCTCAGTGATACCAGGGAACTTCGCCAGAAACGCTTCAATTTTTTCCGCGGCCTTTTCTACATATCTTGAGTCCTCCCAGTTCTCCTCAATGACTATCGTCAACAACAGCTCAGTCGTTTTAACTCTCCAAGGTTTTCCTTCAGCGAGATGTATGTCCCGCTTCCAAAATCAAGCGTGACCTCCTCGATGGTCGAAAACTTTGCAAGGAATTTGACACAGCTTTTTCTACATACAAGTCATCATCCTATCTCTCTTCAATGACGAGATACTCGTCTCGCTGCCGAAGTCGAGGGTCACTTCCTCGATGGTAGGGAATTTCGCCAGAAGTTTCTCTACTGTTTGTAGCGGCCTTGTCCACGTACAGGTCGTTTTCCCACTTTTCTTCTATAACGATATTAATCGTTTTAAACACCTCCCAGCTTTTGCCGACTTAATCTTTTAGCTCTTCCACGGCCCTCTCAGGCTCTACCCACTTGTAATTAAAACCACAGTACTGTAGAACCACACGTTTTACTGCTGCACTTCCCCCTTCAGCTAGACGGCATGGTCATGTTCGCTGCATCCAAAACTGCCACTGCACTAAAATGTCACTATCCTTGATATGGGCCATTTTCTCCTGCCAACACAAAAATAAATAAACACGCGTTAAAATCCCTTTATACGTTCATCCGTGAGGGGCGTTAAAAGTCCGCCATTTTGATTTTTTATAGAATATTTAAAAATGTCATTTTCTAGACGTTGTAGAGCGTTCCCTTAAGGAACATTTTTAAATATTCTCCCTCATTTGGCCGTAAAACGGGTTAAAAGGTGGATGGTAAATTTCAAAAACTAAATTTGCGACATTTTCATGATTTTTTGCAGTGTAAATGAAATCGGATCGGATTTTCTATTACTGCAAACGAATGCCACATCCTTTAGTAACAGTTGAAGCTATCACGCGACTTTGTATCTCAAACGGTTCGGAACCAGTCCCAGAAAAACCGGACGGCGGTAAAAAATCAAAATGGCGGACTTTTAACGCCCCTCACGGGTGAAGGTATAAAAGGATTTTTTGGGAACTTTCATGAAATGTTCCCACGACCACCCCGAACACACCCTAAAAGTTCCCAGCTGTTGCGAATTTTGTCTAGGTCAAAATCTAACTTTCCTGGGCTAAATGGCAGCCGGAGCAGGCGGGTGTGTGCGCACGACGGCGGGCAGGCACCGGCGTGGGGGCAGCGGCGCAGAGGCAGGGACGTGCCACAGAGGCGCATCGGCAGCAGCCGAGGCACAGACAGGCGCCATCAGGGGGGCGTCTTGAGGCCCAGAGATGTACGGAGATTGCCAAACTCCAGGATTGAGTTTCTTGCCATTGCAGTGCCATAGATTAAGGGACCGGGGAGGTGTGCCAATATTAACAGAAAAAAAATTGAATCAGAAAAGCATTGTTTGATAACAATGATGGAAGGAGGAAAAAGATACACAAAACAAAAGATTAATAGAAATACAAAAGTATTAAACTTAACCACAACCAGAGGGAAAAAAAACTAAAACTAAAATAAAAGAAACCCTCACAAAAAGACAAAGAAACCAAAACCAAAATGGAAACAAAACAAAACAAATATAAACTAAGAAAAGGAGATTTTTTTTCGTAATGTTTTGTTTAAGAGACCGTGACCACAGAAAAAAAAATGGAAAGAGAAGAAAAACAATTTAAGAGGTTAACTTAGTGGTGGTCGAAGTCGGCGACGGTGGGTTTGACATGTCGGAACCCTCTTTTTCAGAAAAAAGCAAGCTATCATTGTCATCACAATCCATAGTATTAATAAAACCTATAACAGGGTTTCGGGATGTAATTAGGTAAACAGGAAGCTTGCAACAATCACATAGGAAATGAGAACAATGTTTTGCCCATTCGTCATCGCGGTACACGCGAGTGTCAAATCGCGAGCCGTAAAAACCAATATTTGAATATGGTGTAGGTCTATAAAGTAACTGGTCATTCACAAAGTATGGCTCAGGAACAAGCGCTTGCCGGCTAGGCTGCCAGCTGAGCCGCTTAAGGTCGCCTAACGTTTCCTTTAGCGAGATCCGCTCGCACCCGAAGTCCAGTGTCACCTCAGTGATACCAGGGAACTTCGCCAGAAACGCTTTAATTTTTTCCACGGCCTTTTCTACATATCTTGAGTCCTCCCAGTTCTCCTCAATGACTATCGTCAACTTCTTAAAAACATCCCAACCCTTTCCGTTGAGATCCCTGATATTCACTGAGGCCCTGTCGGGCCCCATCCACGTATAATGGTACCCACAGTATTCCAGCACTGCGCGTTTTAAGCCCGCGCTTCCTTTCTCTGTTAGTCGATACAATTGTGGCATTGATAACTTCGCCGCGAAAGGGTTGTGACCCATTTGCGTCATGATACTGACAACTGTTACCTGCATCTGCCCGTCACGTACCAAAACCAAAGTGTTTTTTTGACAGCTGTAACCCGTAATATCGTCACTACATCCGAAATTGTACCGTGTTCTCGCCTGGCGCCAGTTATGTTCCAACTTCGTCCAGATGTCTGGGCTAGTTTCTCGCCCGAGCTCAGCCTCGTACCGACGCCGCCACTCGAGCTCCAGCCCTCTCATGAACAACCTATAAGCTTTGCCCGCATACAGCATATCAGTTCTCACGGTCTCTTCTCTGTTTCCGAACTTCGCAGTTTTGAAAAGACAATTATGCATGCGCATCTCCGGACTGCAATTACGGCCCATATGGCCTCTGTTGTCTCTGTCTATTCCGGCGACCCGAGTCGCATCTCGAGTTACGATATTTTTTCACCCGCAGATTTGCAAGGCATAGCTTCTAATACTATCGAAAAGGTATACGGGTTTCTCAGCAAATTAGGAAATTTCTTTTCTGTGTTTGTCGGTTTTGCGTTAATTGCTCAAATTATTAAATATTTTCTCTCAACTGCCCTCCGTGCTTTTCATTTGCACCGAGAGTACGGCTGTGGTTTTCACGTGCTCGCTGCCCTGTGGAGTGCTCTCACTGCCTTTTTGTTGCACTCTCGCCAAAAACTATTGTCCACAAAAATAAGTGTTCCCACGACCGCTGCGCTGACCCGGACGCCGCCAAGTCCGACCCCGAGGCCCCTCCCTACGCCTCAGTCGTCCATTTTACGACCCTGCCCTCGTGTACACCACCTGCACCGATGCGCGCCTAGGAATTGTTGTTTACCATATCGCTTGACCTCCAGCCCTTCTGTCCCCTTCCCACGGTCCGTGCATCCGTGTTGTTACCTGCACAGTCCTTTGTTTGTCCCCCGACCACCCGGTTTTGCCCCTTGAACGCCTACATCCCCCCCCGACTCGTTGTCCCCGCCTTTCTTTTCGATCGCCCTGTGGCCCCGCACTTTTCGGCCGTCCCGTCCATTCTCTTCCATTCCTTTCCCCTGGCAGGGTGCCTTGCTCCCGCCTCCTAGCCCACAATGTGTAAGTCTCACTTTTTTTCTTTTCAACCTTTGTTTTTCTCTCCCTTCCTCCTCCCACACCTCCCCCCCCCCCCCCCCCTTCTGTGCACCTCCTCCCTTTCTTCTCACTCTGTTCCCTCTTCTTCTCTTCTTTACATTTGCACTTTTTTTTTCTCTCGTTCCAGTTCGCATATTTTTGGTCTTGCTGTGTGCTGTGTCAACTGCCCGTTGTTTCGTCATGATGACATATGTAACCGACATATTTGTCCTTGACCTGACTGCTGCTGTCTCTCGACTGATCAATTGGAGGGGACGGGTTTTATCCCAAACCCTACATATGGGGCCTGGCTGTCCCCCTCAGCCGGCTTGTCCGCCCAGAGCCGAGCGTAGCTTCCTAGACAGGCGGGCCTACTCCACTGGCATGGGCCGTGGCTCAAGGCGGGCCTAAGGCCAGCTACACTTCGGAACTCGGACGGGCGAACCCAAGCGTAGGGCCGTAGCTCGTAGGATGGCCTAGGTAGGCGGGCCTACTCCACTGGCATAAACCGTGGCTCTCAGGCTGGCCAAAGGCTGTCCAAGTCTATTCGTAGCTCATAGGATGGCCTAGGCAGGCGGGCCTACTCCACCGGCATAAAGCCGTGGCTCTCAGGCTGGCCTAAGGCTGTCCAAGTCTACTCGGTCCCGAGCGAAGGGTTGGTGTTGGCTTCGTGGGTAAGAGGTTGGGCGAGGAAAGAACAAGACTCACAGTTCCTTAAGTCTATTCCAGCAGTCTTCCTAGTCACAGGCGAAGCTGCTCCTCTAGGACTCTCCTGACTGCACGGCGACGGCCGTATTTATGCCTTGCAGCGACGCACCCCTGCCGGCCCCGGCGGCTCGCCGGGCCCTGCACCCTTTCCGCCGGGCGCTCGGCGCGACTTCGGCACCCGATGGTGTGATCGGCGGGAGCCGAAGTCAGTCACAACAAATGCGGGGGCGTCGTCTGCTCGGCGCACCGGACTGCGAATAAGGCAGTCACGGCCTTCCTACCTGGCAGCGTTCCTTTGTGCTACCAGCGCGCCTCCTGTAGTTGGCCTCCCTGACGGCCGGCGCGGGCGTATTTGAATTGCCGTAGGAATGCTTACTCTACATCACTATCACCTTAATAAAAAAAATTATGAAAAAAAAAGTTTGTTGTCCGTTCTTTGAAATTTACAAGTACAATGGAAAAATTTAGTTTACGAAATAAATAGACATTTACAAAAAAGTAATCACGGGTTACACTCCCTATTCTCATAAGCAAACATTTTTTTGTTGAAAATATTGGTTCAATTCATCGAAAA
The DNA here is from genome assembly GCA_026979955.1 of Megalurothrips usitatus. NCBI lineage: Eukaryota > Metazoa > Arthropoda > Insecta > Thysanoptera > Thripidae > Megalurothrips > Megalurothrips usitatus. Next base: position 11,552,488 of record CM049600.1, read on the forward strand.
AAATACAGGTTCAATCAGTAGAAAAATGGAAAAGGTTTACAGAATTTGGAAGTCGATCGAGGTGATAGTGTCTTAATCTAACTTAAACCTAGGTGCTTGGAACGCTCGTTCTTTTGCTATGCTACTTACACTACGTCATTTGCGCGGCCCGGGCGCCCTCGGTGTAGTACCCGTACATTGGCGGGGGAAGGGTCGGTTGCGGGGATGGGGAAGGTGGAGGACATGCCGGCGGCGGTGCCGGCAGCGCGAGCTGCACCGGTGGGGCTGGCAGAGCAGCCAGACGTCGGTGATGTTCGCGCCGCTCTTTCCTCGTGAATCGTTGTTTGACCCGAGGCGGGGCCGAGCACGAGGCGGCGGTCTGTGCGGCGGCGGTCTGCGCGGCGGCGTCCTCGCGGATGGCCAGCGCTGCTTCGCGGCGTTGGATGTCTTCTTCCCGGCGCCGCAGCTCCGCGGCCTTGGTTTCGTTGATGCTGACCAGGCTGGTCACCATCGCCTGGACGGTGGAAATGTTCGCCATGATGTCGATTCCCCTTTCCCGCACGGCGTTGTAATTTCCCGCCTCCGCGAGCCGTCCCATTTGCGTGGTGGCCATCGCGATTTGGCGGAAAAAACGACGGATTTGTGTGCCGCGGGCGGGGTCGACGTTCGCTTCCGCGTCCACGCCGGCGTTGGTGTTGTCCTCAAGGTTGTCGGCGTCCTCGTCCAGTGCGGCCTGCAGCTGGTGGGGCGGCGTGGCTGCCCGTGGCGCCTGTGGCTGCGGGGCGGTCCTGGGCGTCGGCACGGCTGAAAGCGGCCGAGCGGGGTGCCGATCGGCTGCTGCGGGCAGGGCGCGCGGGTCAGAGACCGGACTTGGGCAGCAAGCGGCGAAAAATCTTACCCGCAGCCAAGGGAGGAGCCGTGCCCGACCCGACCCTGCCCGCAAAGTCGCTGCCCGACCCTACCCTACCCGCGCTGCCCGCAGCTGCCTCGTGCGGGCAGCGATACCCGCACGGCGCCCGCACGGACAGAGCGGGCGGGTGACGCCGGCGCTGCTGGCTGTGGTGACTGCTTCCTTCGCCGCTGGGTCCGCACCCGAGCCAGCGGGCCGGCGGCGCGGCCAGCCGAGCTGTCTCACTCGCACCGCTACGGGTCGCTCTGTGAGTGCGAGAGAGACAGCGCTGCTCGGAGTCAGCCCGCCGTCCCCGCAACCAACTCGCTCCGGCAAGCCAGCGCCTGTCGCTCGCCCAGCGCCTCGGCTGGCCTGGGCGGACCAGCCGCCACGCGGGCAACGATACCCGCACGGGCGCCTCGGTTTGGGCTGCTCTCCTCCCGCTGCAATACGTAGGCTCGGTCGCCGGTCTGTCTGCCTGCTAGCGACATTCGTCCGACTGCCCAGCGGAGATAACCGCAGTGTGCTGCCCAAGTCCGGTCTCTGGCGCGGGTCCCGTGTGGGGGCCGTTGGGTAGGCCGGGCTTGCCGATCTACGTATCCTCGGGTTCTCGATTAGTGGACGGAGTCAGGAGTTGGGAAATGATAGAGTTGGATTTGGTTGCGCAATAGCGTCATCGTGGTTTATTATACCTTTGATGCGAAGTAGCGTAGTACAGAGCTGCGAAGTACACAGAAGTCGGAAGTTCGCCGTCCTCTCTCTCTCGGGCGCCGGAGGGTCACAGGAGACGTCCGTCCGGGTCAGGAGCCAAGGGAGAACTGCCCAGAGCTACCCTAGACTCCCGTATTTATACTCTAGCTTTTGGTCATCAAGCCTCCCCCTTGGTCCCACGGATCCGCGGTCCCCCTGTCACCCCATCCGCGGAGCCGCCACCGATCGATCGCGCACGTGGTCTCCGAGGGTGCGACCCCTCCCCCAAGGGAGCACATGCGTGGAGGGGAGAGACGGCGCGTGCAGGCCAGACTGCACTGGCTGCACTGCCTGATCTGTGATGGCGGTCAACGCTCGTAAACCATGCTGCGCCAGCTGTCGCATGGCTGACAAAGGGACAGGCGCGAACAAAGGAGGGGCGACGGACCGCGGTTGCTCCTCCCTCCGGAGACGAAAGGAAAAGTAATACACTGTTATAATACTACTACAATATTATGATTCTACCCTAACGTCCCCGGGGCCAGCTAAGAGGGCGTCCACGCCCGTGGGCTGCCGAGACGGGACCAATTGATATATGAAAAGGGCTCCGAGAGAGAGAGGCGAAAAATAATAATAATAAGTAGAAAAATACAAAACACACACAGAGCAAAAGGAGTGGCACAGATTACAGGGGTGACCGACTCATTGAGAAAAAAACCAAAACAAATACATACACACATGAAAAGAGAACACTAGGGCCGTGCGGTCGGTGCCGGTTAAGCGGACATTGAATAAATGGCACGACACAACCAAGCACGGGGAAATGAGTTAGAACAGAAATATATACATATAGTGGACGAAAGGCACGGTGGTTGCCGGCGGCAATTTGTACAATCGCGGACGGGGCTGAACCAAAAGGGTTTAGAGATTGAAATTAAACTATCTAACACACATAAGGCACACACGAAATGATTAGTATTACTATATATACAAGGCGCCGGGTGCCCGCGGGGGAGTGTACCGCGGTGCGCCTGCGCCTGAAAGGCGTTTGAGGCTTTATATGGGTACCCGAGCTGTTTGCTCACGAGGTCGGGAAACCGAGTTTACATTCGTATACGTATGTTACACAAAGATGGGCTATTTACCACATAGGAGGTTAATCTTAAGCTATAAATTATGCGTTCTTGACGCGCACCGCGGCTGGAGCCGTGGCCTATTATAATTGAGGCCGCTGGAGCGGAGTTAAAATTAATGTCCCTCAGAAGGCAAGAGAATGAAATAATCTGTATCATCATTGGGACCGGCCGTAGCCGCAAACATGCCTTAACCTAACATGCAAATTATACACTTAGTCTAGCATGCAACATGTACACTTAAATCTAAACATGGACCCTGCGAAATTATATGTACTGTATTTACAAGAGGTCGATCTCGGGAATGTACAAGTGACGCCACGCGCCTAGCCTTTGGAGACCGGGCTTACCTAGTCGTAGTCGGCCCGGATCTGCCGCAGGTAGGCGGTGACAATCGCCTCTACGTCTTCGTTGTGCAGCGCCGAGGCGGGAGGCGACTGCGTTGGTGCCGGATGGGTTGGATGATGGTTGTTGTCGTCCTCCTCGGTGTCCTCCTCCGTGGAGTCGTAGTCCGTGTAGTCGGACTCGTCGTCCTCCCCGTCGGAGCCGTCGGAGAGGATGACCAGGGGCGGAGTTGGCCCTGGTGGCCTGGCCACCCACTCCACCGAGGGGGCCGGGGAAGCAGGGCCGGCGGACTCCGTGGATGGGGTGCCGGCCGAGTCGGGCGGCGGAGAGAGTGGCGGCGAGGGCGGGCGGGGTCGGGCCGGCCGGCGTGGGAACCGGCAGCGCCGGCCTGCCGGGCGGTACGGTGCGGCCCGATGCCGCCGCGCTGTTGGTGCCACGGGGCCCCTGCCTCGGATCAGGACTGCCAGTGCCGGGCCGCCGTATGGCGACCCCGAGAAGATGGTCGGGTCCGGGGTAGCGGTGTACCCCGGATGGTACCTCCGCTCGACGTGGTACGCGAACGTCGCGGAGTAGGCGGTGCGGCCTCGCATGGTGTTGTCCGTGGACTGATTGGGAGTCCGGGGCGCTGGTCTATCCCGGAGCTCGTCCTGCTCCGAGGGGGCCGGCAGGTCTTGCGGCGGGGGAGGTGGGGGGTGCAGGTGACGCTTCGGGAGGTTTCGGCAGCGCAGCCCTCGGGTGCAAGGCTCCGATGCAAGGGTGCGCGGCCGCCGGAATGGTCCCCGAAGTCGAGTGAGGGAAGGGGGGGGGGGTGATGCGGGTGGACGGACGGTACGGGTCCACCGCTGCCCGGCCGCCTGGATGAGGGGAGGGGGAGGGGGGCCGGAGCTTATAGAGACGTCTCCGGGACCCGCCGAGGCCGCAGCCGCGACGTGATGTACTGTTGCGCCCGGCGGAACGGGGACCACGAAGTGGGCCGCGCTGCCGGACGCGACGGGCGTCGTCGCGGCCGCGGGGTTGGGATTTCTTCGTACTCGTGCGGGGCGTTGATCGGGTTGGGCGGTCTCTGATATACGCTGCTTGTCCGTAGGCGGACCAGCGATTGACCACAAATTTGACCGTGGCGAGCCGCAAAGTTTGGGCATATACCCGGTCCGCTGAATGCATTAGGGCGACTGATTCGAAGAAACAGTTGCCTGTCCTAGATACGGGGAGGGTCCGAATGTCCGCATAGTTCAGATGGTCCGAAGTAGGTGCGGAAGTGACACAGCAGACCACCCCACCCGTGGGCTGCTTTAGGCGTTTTTTGCATTTAAGGTGTTGGACAGGGGACAATTGCGGTCAGCATGTCCGCCCTGACAGATGTTGCAGCGGAAGGGGCCCGGGCGGGGGGAAGGGGTACGTCTCGTTTCCTCTATGTGAGGGGTGGAGAAGTCTCGGGGAGGGCCGGGGCTCCGGAAGCTGGGGTTACCCTTAGGACCGTAGTTTGGGGAAGGGCCCCTGTTGTCCCTATAGGATGGTCGAAAGTTGCGGTCCCCGGAGCCAAACGAGCGACGGGTGGAACCATTTGACCGGTAACCTCCTTGGTAGCCGGAGAACCTGTCATTCGGTCCGTATGAAGGGCGGAATGAGCGGGGACCCGGGCGGTTTTGGGGCCCGGGACCGCCGCGGGACGCGCCCTGACTACCGCCGCGGTATTGGTTCCGGTAGCCGTCGTTGCGCCGAGCCGGGCTCGTATAGGGGCTGCGAGGGTTTTCCCTGGGGTTGTACCAACCGCGAGAGGGACTCTGCTGGGAGTTGCCTGGACTGTTTTCTACCAAGGGACGACCCGATTGGATTGCATTGACATTGGCAGGTATCATCAACTTCTTAAAGGCCTCCACCAGAGCCTGCACCGAAGTGTCGGCGGCAGGAGACGCTGCGGGGGTCGGAGCGGCGGGGGAGGGGAGGGAGGGGAAGCCTGCCGGGACCGTCGGAGGGGAGGCGGTAGCCTGGGCACCTTGGTGGGCGCGGGCTGCCGCTCGGTGGGTCTTGTCCATGGCTTGGACGGCCGCGAGAAAGGTGGGAATGTTATTGTAGTCTGAAGTGCGGAGGCTGCAGGCCATAGCAGGGGGCAGCCCTTTGTGGGCGTGCTGTAACTTATCCGCAATGCGGGTGATTCCTGCTTTGTGGCACAGCTCCATGACAGACGTCACATAAGCGCTATACGATTCCGTATCTTTTTTTACACGGGTTCGCAAGAGCTCATAGTATGCACCTTCATCGTAAGCCGTCGCAAAGGACTCGGTGAGTTTATTACGCAAATGATTATAAATTTCTTCCGGGGTGCGATTGACGGGGGGCGCTTGATCGTCCATGTCCATGACTTCCAATTCCTGGTGAATAAGCGTGCGGGCTGCGCCGCGAAGCTGATTCTCCAGGTAAAATAGCCGCGTCTCAGGGGTGACATTATTGACCATGTTTAAAATTCGGTCGAGACACGAAAGGAAGGAGGATATACTTTCCTCTGGCTTCCCACTGAATGTGGGAAGGGACGGGTTCAAGGTGAGAGTTGGTTGCGCCATGGCGGGGCGGATGGGGAGCGGGGGGATGTGGGGAAACACGAGATCGTCTGCGTAATTAACCACGCACACCGGGATGTGACGTACGCACACTGAGATGATGTAAATCTGAAGGGTGTGGGGAATTCGAGCTGCGCGTAGCGCCTCTATGAACGAGACAGTTTTTCGCAGGGAAAAGCGGAGCACATTAGTATGTGGATGAGCTTCTCCCGGGCGAATAAACTGGAGCAAAACACGGTGGGGGAGGTTGGGGGGTGGGTGCAAGCGTTCGAAAGTTCGAATGGCTGAATTAGCGTGAAATTGAGAGCCGTTGGGGAGCGAGACAATGCGCCACAACGGTATTGAGGCTAGCAGTATTTGTTTTGCTAGAGCGTCCGAAACGGGTTTAGCGATTGGGGCATGGGACGGGACCGTTAGGTAGGCGTTATTGTCAGGTAAGGCGCAATCAATTAGCCATTGATGGGCTTGATTGCCGACGTCGTTGAGACGTACGAGATCGAAGTCGGCCATGGGGTCCCGCTAGCACCAGGGCAAGAAACCAAAGGGAGGGTGGGCTGGGCGGAACTGAGGACGCACATCGAGATGCACATTCCTACCGTTAGAGCTAGGACCGCGAAAACACCTCCTGTGAAAATGAGGAGTGGGATGGGGACGCACGACATTGCCGAGAAAAGGGAAATTGTTCAGGGGAGGGGGGGGGGGATAGGTAGGGAGGGCCCTAACTTATAACTACACTGAATTTAAATTTGCGTTTGCAAATCCAATCCCCATGTCCCAACCATTCCTCCGTTCCACAAATCGTTGGCCGATGCACCACGTTGGGTAGGCCGGGCTTGCCGATCTACGTATCCTCGGGTTCTCGATTAGTGGACGGAGTCAGGAGTTGGGAAATGATAGAGTTGGATTTGGTTGCGCAATAGCGTCATCGTGGTTTATTATACCTTTGATGCGAAGTAGCGTAGTACAGAGCTGCGAAGTACACAGAAGTCGGAAGTTCGCCGTCCTCTCTCTCTCGGGCGCCGGAGGGTCACAGGAGACGTCCGTCCGGGTCAGGAGCCAAGGGAGAACTGCCCAGAGCTACCCTAGACTCCCGTATTTATACTCTAGCTTTTGGTCATCCAGCCTCCCCCTTGGTCCCACGGATCCGCGGTCCCCCTGTCACCCCATCCGCGGAGCCGCCACCGATCGATCGCGCACGTGGTCTCCGAGGGTGCGACCCCTCCCCCAAGGGAGCACATGCGTGGAGGGGAGAGACGGCGCGTGCAGGCCAGACTGCACTGGCTGCACTGCCTGATCTGTGATGGCGGTCAACGCTCGTAAACCATGCTGCGCCAGCTGTCGCATGGCTGACAAAGGGACAGGCGCGAACAAAGGAGGGGCGACGGACCGCGGTTGCTCCTCCCTCCGGAGACGAAAGGAAAAGTAATACACTGTTATAATACTACTACAATATTATGATTCTACCCTAACGGGGCGGCGCTGGCCTGCAGTGGCGTGAGGGCGCGGCGGCTGTACGGCGTCGGTCTTGTCGGCTTACGCACCCAACTACCGTCCGGCAACTCGGCGAAAATGGTGTTCTTGCCTGGGGTGCTGGGTTTCGTAGCCATTTCTGTTGTCGGTGGTGGTTGTTGGAGCAAACAGGTGTCCGCGGTGCCGGTGTCGCTGTGATGCGAGTCGCGAGCGGTCGTGGCACGGGGGCGCGGCGGCGGGCAGTGCGCACGGTGCAGCGGCGCGGAGAGACTGACGTTCGTCCCACGGGTGCCGAGATGCGCCGTTTATGGACAAACTCCTTGTTCACTCCGCACCAACTATTTATACGACCTCTTCGTTGTTCGCGAACTAGTCAAACATTTTTGAACGGCCGTTCCTCCCGAACACCTCTGTGTCTCTGTACCCACTTTATGACCCGCCAATGCATCCTGTGTTTTTGCTTGAAGACACCGAGAGTATTTACATTTCCCTTCGTCGCGCGATTGATGTGTTTTATTTCCTTTTTAATCGGGACCAACCAGTGGTCCCCCTTCTCAAAGAACTCGCTCGAGTGCGCACAATTCTTGTTCAAACCTTCCCGGAATATAACGCCTATCATTGTTCTATCCTCAGTACATCTTTTTTAAATCCCCGCTCGACTGTCCACAACCTCCGCGTTGATGCTTTAATCCGTTTTCGTTCTCCTGCTGTCCCACCCACGCCCGGTCCCTCTTCGAATTTTTCTTCTCTCTTCCCGTTATCTTTTCTGCATCGCGCACCGACCCACGTGCCGCCACAGAACTCAACGGCCCGCTTTGCTCTCCTCCTTATTCTCGCCGCCTGCCTTTGTCTGGCCCTACTTGTTGTTCTCACCTCCTTTTCCATGTTTTGTTTGAATCGCGGCTCCATCCCGCGTCTGCCGCTGTGCCGTCTGACCCCGCACCTGAAGAACCGCTTATCTCGTTAACATCGTTGACTGCTCGCCCAGATGAGCTCGGCCCTCAATATAATGCATTGTATCCTGATTTGCCATCGCCGGCGCCTCGCGCCGTCACTTTCACTTTTCGCCCACTGCCTGCCCCTCCAGTTCGTGAACCAGTTGCCCTTCCGGAACAAAACTACGTTGAACCAACAACTGTTTGTGACAATCTCTATTCTTCTCCTGATTCTGTTTATGTGCTTCCCTCTCCTAACCCCGTACCTGTCTCCCCTCCTACCCCTCTTTTTTCCCCTGCTCCAGCACCCACCTGTCTTCCCGCCTCGGATTCCCCGTCTACTGTGCTCTAAAAATATTTTTTTTAAATGTTTCAGCTGATGCATTACATAGTTGTCCTTGCCCGCTCCTCGACCCCAATACGCGGCAACGTCTGCATCAATTTCATCTCTACATCGCTGCAACGGTCGTGCACAGGACATCGTTCTAACGACGGCCCTTCTCCACGCCGTCCGCCTGAACCACAAACTTAAGAGTGATTCTCGCTCTTTGCCGCCTCCACCCGCTGATCACCGGCCGCTTCCGCCCCTACCTTCCCATGTGCCTGCCGCGCCAGCTGTCGCTTCTCGCCGTTCCTTACCGCCCATTCATGAGCATGACGACATTCCTTATCGTCGTCACTCTTCGCTCGCCTGCACTAACGCCCCCAGGCAGCCCTATCCCTTTCTTCTCTGCCCGGATCCCGTTTATGCGGTCCCTCAGCGGTTAAGTCGCTGGCAAAAATTCCGGAACATTTTTCGTTCCTAATTTTTCCTCTTCTAATTTCTCTCTCCCTCCCTCCTTCTCTTTTCCCCTCCCCTCTTCTCTCCCAACCTTGTGACTGTGTGCACCTTTAATTTTTTTTCTCTATCCAAAAGCTGCTGCCCAAATTGAAATGGCTGCCATCGAACAACGCCATTTCTCCAAAATGCCTCTTGTGTGTGTTATCTGCACCGATGACGTTCGTCATAAATTACCCGCCCCGTCTGTGCCGCGCTGCTGCACGCTCACCGCAGTACTGGTGACCCCCGTCCCGCTCACCCTGGACGCCGACGGGAGTCCCTCTTCGCATGAGCAACAATTCACGGAAGCGCCACCCGCTCATGTCGTCCCTGTCTCTGCTCCGATTCGACGCCGCCGCTCCCACACCACCTTGCCTACATCTCCAACTGGCGCTACATATCGCGGTGCCCGCTTCTACATCGGCAAAGAGTGTCGCTGCACGGTGCCCATCTGTGTCTCCTGCGCCGAGACATGGCGCCGCGGCCGTCCCAACCCCTCCTGCCCGCGATTCTACCAACGCCGCCGTGCCTGTATGGTATGTCGTGTAGAAATTTCTATTGGCATCAAATCCTACTCTTTCATCACCGGACCCGATCGACAGCGTTACTTTGAACTCTATGAACAACATTTGAAAACTATTCCTTGCCGCCGTGTTGCTCGCGGTGGCTACTGTCCGTTTGGGTCCGCCTGCAAGTATAGTCACGTCGGCCCTGCCGACACCCTTGTCCAACAACACCAGCCGTTGTCTCGTCAGCGTGACTCGAAAAACGTCACGATTTTCCGGCGCCATTTTCCCCGCTTTGACCTGCCGCCCTATGAGCCCTTCACGCCCCCCACCTCCGACTCCGAATAGTCCCTCCTTCCACCTTTGATTGCCCCTATTAACATTTTTCGGGTGCCCTCCTCCACCCGCCGCTGCCCTGCTGGCCGCACTGTCGCCAGTCTGCACTGAAGTCTCCACCTGCCTGCACCGCACAGCGCCTCCACTTCTCCGCCGCTGCCACCTCAACTTCCACAACATGTTCAACCTTCGTTTGTCAATCCAAGTAACTTTTAACTACATCACCTGTGAATCAGCGTATTTCGAAGACACTGTCCGCAATTGCCCAGGATGCGCCCTTATCGCGCTTGTACCGGAATCGCACTACGTAAACGGTGAATTAGTTTTTGGACCAACGCCTTATTCTAATATTGGTCTTTATGGCTCGCGGTTTGATACCCGCGTATACCGTGACGATGAATGGGCCGACCACTGTTCTGATTTTCTTTGTGATTGCTGTAAATTACCTGTCTACTTGATAACGTCCAGACACCCAGTAATTGATTTTGTTAACGCCATGGATTGCGACGTTAATGACAGTTTATTGTTTTCTGATATCGAGGATCCTGACATGTCGAATCCACCGTCTCCATCTTCAACAACCCATTAATTAACTTCTCAAATTGTTTTCTTCACCTGTTGTTACCGCCTCTTAAACAAAATCTTACAAAAAAAACAACAATCTTTTTTTTTCTTAGTTTCTTAGTTCATATTTGTTCTATTTTCCTTCTACTTTGGGTTTTGGTTCTTTTGAATTTTTTTTTGTGAGGGTTTGTTTTCCTTCTATTTTGAATTTTGGTTTCTTAGAATTTTTGTAAGCATTTCTTTATTTTTAGTCCTCTTTGGTTATGGTTAAGTTAATACCTTGTCTTTTATTAATTTTTCTGTTTTTTCAGCCTCACCGTTCCCCCCCTCGCCTTACCTCACCGGTAAGGCGAGGGGGGGAACGGTAGGGCGCGGAAGGGCCCGGAGCGGCGGCAGGGCGCCGGGGTGGGGCTAGGTGGTGGTGGGAGGGGCAAAGTACAGAGGAGGGCGAGGGGGGAACGGTAGGGCGCGGAAGGGCCCGGAGCGGCGGCAGGGCGCCGGGGTGGGGTAGGGCAGAGCGCTCAAGGGCAGGCAAATCTATAAATGGACCAAACTGGCAGTCAAACGACAGTTTTGTATTTGTTCTGGTGAAGTGCAGGAGAAGCGTGTGCGAAACTTGTGTTTGTGTGATCTAAAAGGAATCAGGTAAGGAACGACAACAGTCGGAAATAAGTGTGGAAATGTGAGATAAATTGAAAGAAAACTAATAATGTCTATTTATTATTTTGTGTTAACAGAAAACATGGCTCACATCAGTGACGAGGATATGATTGCAGTGTTGGATGTTGCAAAATTATCAGTGCCGCAACTATACCGGTTGGCGGAGAAAGGGAGCGCGGGTATGAAGCGCGCAATACTAGAATATTGCGGATATCACTACAAATGGATGGGACCCGACAGGGCCATAGTGAACATCAAAGATCTAAGTGGAAAGGGTTGGGATGTGTTCAAAAAACTTACAATAATCATGGAGGACCGTTAGGAGGGGGGGGGAGGAGTTCTGTTTTTCTTAAGTTTTTAAATAATAGGGGAGGTCTTGTTCGAGTTGAATAAAAGGGGAGGAGGTCTAAGTTCGATTCCACACGCTTTTCCTTTATATTGTAGGCACGTTAATTTGTGAAATGAGTAACTCCAGAGTTCCCAATAATATTATTTTTTATTAATATTTAATTACACAGGATACCTTCTCTATTTACCCACGTAACCAGACAGATGGCAGTGGATACACAGGCTTAGTCTTGTAACAATCGTTGCACACAATCGATGGAAGATGACAAAACACAGAAGGTTTGAGACGTTCACACTTAGAAACTTTAAGCACACAACGGAGTCACGGAAAGGAGTGTGAGTCAAGGAAGAATCCTACGGAGCTGGGAGCTAGCTCTTCTGGTGACAGGGGAGTTACTGACGCGCTTTCGCGCTGCGAGCCCTTTTAAAACCTCGGCGCCACGCACAGGGCGCGTGTCGCCGGGCCGGGCGGTCAGCGGAGCAGTGACACAATAATGATATGCAAAGTCTATTCATTCGGCGCGCTCGGCTACCGCCGAGGCTAGCAATGGGTCAGTGATCGATTAATGACTGTGCGTAATAATAAGTAAATTTTGTATAGCATAACGTCCCAAAACTCGACAAATAACTTAATTGATAAACAATATACAAGAAATAATTCGTGAACAATTGGCGAGATGTACAAAAATATGAATTATACAAGAATAAAGACTGAAGAATATAAACACATGAGTTTCCCAAAACTCTGAAAATTGTTGGTATTACAATTTCATGAAAGAGAAATAGAGAAGGGTTTGAAAAGAAAACATAGCTATGAAAACATTAAAACGACGAAAGTGTCCCAAAACTCTGAAATTATGAACGTCACAGGACGCTGGGACAGTAAAAATAAACACAACATAGCAATCAAACGAAAGAAAAACAATAGAACGAGACACAACAAAAGCTGTTACCTAACAAATACAATAACAAGACGCAGTTAAGAAAGGTGTGGCTGAGTTTACAACACGCACATTTAAACTTGCGCACCACACTGGGAAAACTAGGCGAAAAATACATAGTCCTGAAACCTAGAAAATGACCTTTGTTGTATCTTGTTAAAATGAAGTTAATTGAAATTGGTTCTTTACTACAACAAGTGCGAGGAACAATCGAGACGGACTAACGGAATACAACAATGAACAAAAACAACGGATTTTTTTTTGTTAAAACAATAGTGTTTGAGGCAAAGAACGGCGTCACACAGGTGATAGGTGATGAGCGACGAGAGCGCCTGGGAGGTAGGCAGGACCCAGACAGTGATGTCGGTTGGGCTGCCGTTTTGGGTCGGCAGGCGCTCAGGTAGGCGACGGAGTAGGAAGGGTGGTCTACTCGGGCCAGGTAGGGGCCAAGTCGCAGCCGTGAGATGCCAGAAGCCCGCTTGGCGGACTTAATTCAGGGACGTTCATTGTTGATTCCTCACGTCTCGTTGTCAGCGCACAGGTCGGAACCGAGAAATGCAAAGAAAAATAAAATATTAATAATGGCACACATAGGGGAGGGGGGGAGGGGAATTAAAATTAATATTTGTAAGCACTAGATCCTATTCCACATAACCGCAGTGCGAATGTCACATGGAAGCCCTTGTTTTGGGGACGCGCAATAAACTGTCGAGCACACACACACACACACAAAAATCGAAATTGTCTTGAAAAGAACACAATAACACATAAAGAAGAAAATAATGAATACATATTTGACCTTAAAACGAACATTAAAACGAAAAGAAAAAGTATTGGTATTTATAAGACTAAAAGAAAAAGTATTGATATTTATATATCTCGAATGGAGAAAATAAATAAGAACAAAATAACTATATTACTAAAATAGTTGGCAGCAATGGAAAGCAACATAAAACTTAAGGAGTGAGTTCGTTTGTTCGTTTTTTGTTTTTTTTTTGTTTAAAGGGGACACACACCTTAATGGAATTGACGGAGTGTCGGCGTGGATGGAAATCCAGATGGCTGATGACGGCAGAGATGAGTTGTAGGGCCGTGGATGGGCGCGCCAAATGGTTGGGCGGCGACGACCCGGCGACACCCGCTACCGGTACCCCGTGCCTTACCGGTGTCTCGCACTCTCCCCTTTTACCCTCGTCCTACTCCGCGTGTCACCGCTCCCCACTCCTCTTTCGCCCCTGCCTTGCCTTGACCTGTCTAGCCCGCCCCGTTAGGGTGATTCAAAAAAAATAAAGTTGCGATTTTCGCATGAAATCTGGTTGGGGCACGTCTGAAACCGCCCCTGTCCAAATTTGAGTGCATTTGAACAACATTTACCCGGCCCGCACGACGAAAAACTGAGCGACAGTCTCCCGGGTACTGAATGGCCCCGCCATATTGTGATCGCCCCTGTGACGTCACTACCGGTCGGAGGGTGACGCCACTTTGCAGGAGCGTTCTCTAGGGCCCTTTCGTACTCTCGCGACCGTCGAAAGTGCTGTTCCGTCACACGCGGTCCGTACACAGTCCAAATTCGTACAAATTTTAATTTCGAAGGGGGTGGGGGGTTGGACATTGCGGGTGGCGGAGTGAGCATGCAGACCTTCAAGTCTGACCTATCTGACCTACCGGCCAGTCCAAACCGTAAGCGGTCACTCGCACGCCCCGCCTTGGCGGCGATAAGTCCCCGCCCCGCCCGGGACCCGGCAGCGATCCGTTTGAACTGCGCGCCGGCGGCGCGGCTCGACCGATCCCGGCTGGCCGCATCCAACCGCGCCGCGCCTGGAGCGCAGCATGCCGACCGGCTCGGCCGAGCCGCGCCGCCGGCGCGCAGTTCAAACGGATCGCTGCCGGGTCCCGAGCGGGGTCGGGACATATCGCCGCCACAGCGGGGCGTGCGAGTGACCGCTTACGGTTTGGACTGGCCGGTGGGCTTGCCAATAGGTCAGACTTGAAGGTCTGCATGCTCACTCCGCCACCCGCAATGTCCAACCCCCCACCCCCTTCGAAATTAAAATTTGTACGAATTTGGACTGTGTACGGACCGCGTGTGACGGAACAGCACTTTCGACGGTCGCGAGAGTACGAAAGGGCCCTAGAGAACGCTCCTGCAAAGTGGCGTCACCCTCCGACCGGTAGTGACGTCACAGGGGCGATTACAATATGGCGGGGCCATTCAGTGCCCGGGAGACTGTCGCTCAGTTTTTCGTCGTGCGGGCCGGGTAAATGTTGTTCAAATGCACTCAAATTTGGACAGGGGCGGTTTCAGACGTGCCCCAACCAGATTTCATGCGAAAATCGCAACTTTATTTTTTTTGAATCACCCTACGCCCCGTTCTTTCTCTCTTGCACCTTCTTGCTCTCTCACTCCCACTCGCTGCTCATTACATACCTTTTCTTCCCTCCTCTCATTTTTCCGCCCTCCTTTTTCTTCTCGCGTTTTCTCTATTTTTGCGCCGCGTACAATGTTTCTTGAACATCGTAGTGGTGACCTCCTCTCCTCTGACCCTCGTATTTGCATTGTCCAATGTATCGCCCAGGATGTGAATACGAACGCTGGACTTGCTAAATATTTGGAGTCCGTGTTTCATATGCGCGACGAGATCCGCAGTCATCCACGCCATGTCCCGTGCGTCGTTCCTATCCAACGAAGCCAGAGAACAATTCTAAATTTAATTTCTAAACCCTATAGCCATGTTCGCCCTTCTCCTGCCATGTTGCATCGTGCTCTCATTGCATTGCGTGATTTCCTTGTCCAACATCAAATAACCACTTTGCCCTCGACTCGGCACAGGGTTGGACGGAATCCCTTATGATGTCATGTTTGACATGTTATATGACGCTTTTCGTGGTACTCCCTGTCACGTTATTATGTACCATATTAATTGATTATCACTCCATTTTTTTTATTATTCACAATTTTTTTTCTAGCCCCTTATCTTTTCCCACCTTCTTTCCAGTTTTCTCCCGTGTTTTCTCGTTCGTGTCTCGCTGTTCGTGTTCCCTTATCTCTCTCCTTTGTGTTTCTCCCTTACCTGCGCACTTGCCTTGTTTTTGTGTCCCCTCCTCCCTTCGGGTGACCCTATCCACCCGCGCCCGTCATAGGCCTATATGCCACCCACTAAACCCTGCCCTCGGCGGTGTTTCTACTAAGCATTTTAACCTCCATTATTCGTTTTCAATGTGCCATTCCCAGACCACCTGTGCGATGTGTCCCCCGTGGCCGTCGATTATCTGGCTGCCCCTGTTGGTCGGCCTCCACTTTATTTATGTGACTCATACACGTGTCAACGACTCGTTTCCTGTTTTCGGATACGACTGCACTCGCCGCAACAGTCTCTCCGCTACTCCCTTAACAGTGTCGGTGAGTGTCAACACCCAAATATCACCCAACATGCTTCTAATCGCACAGTGCAAATTATGATGCACAAAAACCAAAATTCCGTGCAAGTCATTAGCTGTTCTATTTTTGCGACTTATGAAATTTTTAAGTGCACTTTTAATTCTCATTCTGCGTTCATTCGTGCATATGACCGCGTCATTTCTCTCTCGCGTGAAGAATGCACTAAAGTTCACGCCGAACGCCGTTACGTATTTTATAACAAAAGTTTAAATCTCAAAATTAACCAAATTAATTTTATTGATGTCGACATCCGTGGTGACGTCAATCGAGAAGGATCGTGTCATAATGATGATAACGTTTTCACTGATGTAGTCTCCCAGCGACTGTACCCAAACGCTCTCGTTCATGTCCGTCTGCAAATACATGTTCAAGATTACCAATCCCGCTACGATACCTCTACTAACGAAATTATTCGTTCATATGAATACGAAAAAGTAACCTAAAATGCCCTTATCAGCCTGGGCAGTGCGTTGATGTCCATCTAGGCTCCAGTTATTGGGAAACAGTTTTGCCTAAAAACCTGTGCCGCCCTGATGGATTCCAAATTTTGTACAGTGGACCTGCCATGCACCTCCTTGCCGACACCGATTCTCCGACTAAAGACGAATATGTTGTTACACCTGCCACGTCTGATCGTTCCTTCGCCATTAAGCTGGCCGCGCCCGAAAAAGTGTGGTTTTATTTATTATTCCACCGAATATGCTAATCTTTTTGTTCTTTTTGACATGCCGCATTATCAGGTTGACTCGACGCCCGCTACGCCTGAACTGTCTCTTTTCTTTTTGTCTAAATTAATGTTTATGGAAATCAATCATAAAACTGCTCTTACAACTTTGCTTTCTGACTCTATTTATAAACGCCGTCTTTTGCAGCGTGATATTTTGCGTACTAAAATTGCCCTTTTGCATGCATTCCCTACCAGCGCAGGACAGATCCTGTTCCCGCAACCTACTAGTTAGACCTCCACTGTCCTCGGTGACACTTTGCTTGTCACGGAGTGCGAAGGAGTTGTGACCCATTTACGCCATGATACTAACAACTGTTACCAACATCTGCCTGTCACGTACCAAAATCAAAGTGTTTTTTTGACAGCTGTTACTCGTAATATAGTCACTGCCTCCGAAATTGTTCCGTGTTCTCGCCTGGCACCAGTCATGTTCCAACTTCGTCCAGATGTTTGGGCTAGCTTCTCGCCCGAGCTTAGCCTCGTACCGACGCCGCCGCTCGAGCTCCAGGCCTCTCACGAGCAACCTATTAGTTTTGCCCGCATACAGCATATCAGTTCTCACGGTCTCTTCCCTGTTTCCGAACTTCGCAGTTTTGAAAAGACTATTATGCATGCGCATCTCCGGACTGCAATTACGGCCCATATGGCCTCTGTTGCCTCTGTCCGTGCCGGCGACCCGAGTCGCATCTCGAGTTACGATATTTTTTCACCCGCAGATTTGCAACGCATAGCTTCTAATACTATCGAAAGAGTATACGGATTTCTCAGTAAACTAGGAAATTTCTTTTCTGTATTTGTCGTTGCCCACATTATTGAATATTTTCTCTCCACTGCCCTCCGTGCCTTTCATTTGCACCGAGAGTACGGCTGTGGTTTTCACGTGCTCGCTGCCCTGTGGAGTGCTCTTACTGCCTTTTTGTTGCACTCTCGCCAAAAATTATTGTCCACAAAAATCAGTGCTCCCACGACCGCTGCTCCGGACACCGCCAAGTCCGACCCAGAGGTCCCTCCCTACGCCTCAGTCGTCCATTTTACGACCCTGCCCTCGTGTACACCACCTGCACCGATGCGCGCCTAGGAATTGCTATTTACCATATCCCCTGACCTTCAGTCCTTCTGTCCCCTTCTTACGGTCCGTGCATCGGTATTGCTACCTGCACAGTCCTTTGTGTCTCCCGACCCCCCAGTTGTTCGCCCCTTGACTGCCTACATTTATTTTTCCCCCGACTCGTTGTCCCCTCCTTTATTTACGATCGCCCTGCGGTCTCGCACTTTTCGGCCACCACGTCCATTCTCTTCCATTCCTTTCCCCTGGCAAGGTGCCTTGCTCCCGCCTCAACCCACATTGTGTAAGTCTCACCTTTTCGATCTTTTTATCTCTCCCTCCCTCCTCTCCTACCTCCCTCCTTCCGTGCACCTCCTCCCTTTTCTCTCCCTCTGTTCCCTCTTCTTCTCCTCTTTACACTTGCACTTTTTTTTCTCGTTCCAGTTCGCATATTTTTGGTCTTTCTGTGTGCTGTGTCAACTGTCCGTTGTTTCGTCATGATGACATATGTAACCGACATATTTTTCCCTGACCTGACTACTGCTGTCTCTCGGCTGATCCATGTCTACAATTCGTCTCTCTCTACTGCCGACGAATCCCTGCATCCTGCTCTCCTCAGCCGCATCGATCGTCTGCCGCTTCTCAATCCTGCTGTGGCTCTTCTAGACGGTATTGTTGCTAAACATGAACCCCCCTTTCTGCCGTTTATGGACCAACTCCTTGTTCACTCTGCACCGACTATTTATACGGCTTCTTCGCTGTTCGCGAACTATTCAAACATTTTTGAACGGCCGTTCCTTCCGAACGCTTTTGTGTCTCTGTACCCAATTTATGAGCCGCCAATGCATCCTGTGTTTCTGCTTGAGGATACCGAGGGTATTTACATTTCCCTCCGTCGCGCGATTGACGTGTTTTATTTTTCTTAGTTCATATTTGTTTGTGTTATTTCTATTTTGGGTTTTGGTTTCTTTGGATTTTTTTTGTGATGGTTTCCTTTATTTTAGTTTTAGTCCTCTTTGGTTATGGTTAAGTTTAATACTTTGTATTCTTATTTATCTTTTGTTTTGTCCTCCCAGCACGGTAATCAAACGGTTCTTTTATGATTTTTTTTCTGTTAATATTGGCACACCTCCCCGGTCCCTTAATCTATGGCACTGCAATGGAAAGTAACTCAATCCTGGAGTTTGGCAACCTCCGCACAACACTGGGCCTCGGATACGCCCGCCCTGACGGCGCCTGTCTGCCGCCCGGCTGCTGTCGCTGCACCTCTGCCGCGGCCCCACGCCGGTGCCTGCCAGCCGTCGTGCGCACACGCCCGCCTGCTCCGGCTGCCATTGCCCTGACCTGGCCGCCGCTGCAGCAGACCCTTCTGCCGCCCTACGCCGTCCCGCGCCGAACGGCCCTGCCAACCTGCTGTTATGGGTCACTTACCTACCTCACCCGCGCGGTGCCCAGCTCGGCTGCCTCCCGCTGCCCTGCGCTGCCGCCCAGCACCGCCTCGGCTGCCTCCCGCTGCCCTGCCTGGGCTAGACCCCGCCGCTGGCCGCTGTTGCGTGCCGCGCCGACACCTCTGCAGCGTCATGTCGCCCTGGTCTGACCACCACTTGCGGCACCCCCATGCAGTACGTGCTCTCGTCGCTGCCCAACCATCTAACGCGCCCATCTACGGCCCTACAAATCATCTCTGCCGTCATCAACCATCTGGATTTCCATCCACGCCGCCACTCCGTCACTTTCACTAAGGTGTGTGTTCCTTTTAAAAAAGAATCTCACTCCTTAAATTTTATGTTGCTTTCCATTGCTGCCAACTATTTTAATAATATAGTTTTTTCGTTCTTATTTCTTTTTTCCATTCGAGATATATAAATGTAAATACTTTTTTTCTTTTGGTTTTTGGTGTTTGTTTTGAGGTCCAATATGTATCCATTATTTTCTTTTTTGTGTGTTATTGTGTTCTTTTCAATTAAGACAATTTCGATTTCTTTGTGTGTGCTCGAGTGTTTATTGCCCGTACTCAAAACAAGGGCTTCCATGTGACATTCGCACTGCGGTTATGTGGAATAGGATCTAGTGCTTACAAAATATTAATTTTAATCCCCTTTCCCCCTATGTGTGCCTTTATTAATATTTTCTTTTCCTTTGCCTTTCTCGGTTCCGACCTGTGCCCTGACAACGAGACGCGATGAATCAACAATGAACATCCCTGAATTAAGTCCGCCAAGCGGCCTTCTGGCATCTCACGGCTGCGACTTGGCCCTCTACTCGGCCCGAGTAGACCACCCTTCCTACTCCGTCGCCTATCTGAGCGCCTGCCGACCCAAAACGGCAGCCCAACCTACATCACTGTCTGGGTCTTGCCTACCTCCCAGGCGCTCTCGTCGCTCATCACCTATACCCTGTGACGCCGTTCTTCGCCTCAAACAATATTGTTTTAAAAAACCCGTTATTTTTGTTCATTGTTGTATTCCGTTAATCCGTCTCGATTGTTACTCGCACTTGTAGTTGAGAACCAACCCCAAATAACTTCATTTTAACAAGATACAACAAAGGTCATTTGCTAGGTTTCAGGACTATGTATTTTTCGCCCAGTTTTCCCAGTGTGGTGCGCAAGTTTAAATGTGCGTGTTGTAAATACAGCCACACCTTTTTTAACTGTGGCTTGTTATTGTACTTGTTAGGTAACAACTTTTGTTGTGTCTCATTCCATTGTTTTTCTTTCGTTTGATTGCTATGCTGTGTTTATTTTTATTGTCCCAGCGTCCTGTGACGTTTATAATTTCAGAGTTTTAGGACACTTTCGTAGTCTTATTGTTTTCAAAACTATGTTTTCTTTTATAACCCTTTTCTATTTCTCTTTCTTGAAATTGTAACATTAACGATTTTTAGAGTTTTGGGAAACTCATGTGTTTATATTCTTCAGTCTTTATTCTTGTATAATTCTCTTGTACGGCATATTTCTGTGCATCTCGCCTGTTGTTCAACAATAGTTTCTTGTATTTTGCCTATCAATTTAATTATTTGTCGAGGACGACAAATTTCAGAGTTTTGGGACGTTATGCTATACAAGTCCACTTATTATTACGTACAGTCATTAATAGATCACTGACCCATTCCTAGCCTCGGCGGTAGCCGAGCGCGGGGAGTGAATAGACTTCGCATTTCATTATTGTGTCACTGCTCCGCTGACCGCCCGGCCCGGCGACACGCGTCCTATGCGTGGCGCCGAGGTTTTAAAAGGGCTTGCAGCGCGAAAGCTCGTCAGGAACTCCCTGACATCAGCGAGCTCCCCAACACCATAGGATTCTTCCTTCGCTCACGCTTCTTCCCGTGACTCCGTTGTGTGCTTAAAGTTTCTAAGTGTGAACGTCTCAAACCTTCTGAGTTTTGTCATCTTCCATCGATTGTGTACAACGATTGATTACAAGACTAAGCCTGTGTATCTACTGCCATCTGTCTGGTTACGTATCCTGTGTGACTAAATATTAATAAAAATAATACTATTGGGAACTCTGAAGTTACTCATTTCGCAAACTAACGTGCCTACAATATAAAGGAAAAGTGCGTGGAATCGAACTTAACCGAGACCTTCTAGACCCCCTTTCAGAACCATCATTATCGAACAACGTAAGAACAGAACTCCGGACCCCCCCCCCCCCCCCCTCCTAACGATTTTCCACTGCACTTGCACCGGAATAACTCTGCCGTCTAACCGCCAGTTCGGTTCATTAATAGTTTTGCCTGTCGCTTGAGGACACCCTGCCCTACCCCACCCCGCGGGCCCTCCAGCGCCCCGCTGCGGTTCGCGGTATCACCCACCCATCTGTAGCTGCACAGCCACGCGCTGCCCTGGGGGTACATCGCTTGTCCGACCTCAATTTTGTCCGACCTCGCAGTTCAACGTCCAAGCTTAGGTTAGGTTAGCTAAGTTTTGGTCAGTTCAGGTTCGCGTGCCCTGAGGTCGGACAGTCGGAGGTCGGACAAACGATATAGACCCCACGCGCTGCGCTGCCGCGCCTACCTGCCACTGCAGTGCCCTGCCCTGGGTTGCCACGCGCCGCCAGCGCCGCCTTGCACAGCCCTCTGCACGCGTCACGCGTCACTGCCCATGGCTTGCACCTGCATGAAACCCGTCACAGTCCTGCCTGCCTGCAGCGCCCTGACATCTGCGCCCTGCATCACTGCGCTGCTTCGTGAGGTGTCGCTAGAAGAAACCTGACACCCATCTGCGCGAGCGCTGGCAGGCATGCCCTGCTGTTGGGGACCTAGCTCCTGTGCATTGTTGCAAGGCGGTGACTCCGCCCGTTATGATGCAAGAAGACGTCAGTGGGTCATCAACAACCAATCGCTTTCAAGCGTGTGAAGCGGGTGATTGTGGAACTACGTCCGCGGTGTTTCAAAAGTGGCAGGCAGAGGGCGCTACAGGAGGGCTTCGAGAGTCTTGAGAGGCTCTCGACGTGTTCAATCGGCAGACCAAGAAATGCCAAAATACAAAAGATACAAGCAATACAAACCAAAGATCGAAAGTTCAAATCCAAGAAATGAATATGCACAAATAACATTTTTTTCGTGTTTGAAAAGTGTATCTTATTATTCTGAGTGTTTAAGATGTAATATGACAGTGAAAGATACTTTATTTAAAAGTAATGTAAGTGCCTGATAATGTCTATGGCACTACTGTAAATTAGTTGTATCAGTGAACGTCCCATGGTTATGTGGTGATTTTTTAGATGAATGTGCGTCTCAACAGCCCGGGCCAGCGCAATATTCGTTCTTTTTGACTCTACGTGCGGGTTTATCTTTAATTAATTTTAACTTTCATATAAATTTCACGCCGTCAAAACTACATTTCTGAGCACAACTTGGGTAAAGAACGAGCTTCTTTTTAGCATCATTGATGCCGGATTGTCTTCTTGTTTTCTTTCTCTTAGTTTTTTTTTTTACCTTCAGTTTTTGATTTGTCGAGGACGACAAATATCAGAGTTTTGGGACGTTATGCTTTTAAAATTATCAATTACTACTCATGGTCATTAATAGTCCGGTGCCGCATTACCGGGCCTCGGCGGCAGCCGAGCGCCCTGATCGAATGACTTTGAATGTCATTATCGCGACTCCGCGCAGTAGACTACCGACGGCCCGGCCTGGCGGCACGCGTCCTCAATGCGTAGCGCCGAGGTTTTAAAAAGGCGCGCAGCGCGAAGGCTCGCGAGTAACGCGCCGAACACGCTGACCACACTATGTGTCAGTACCACAGTCGCCCACCGTAGTAACTCTCCAACACCGTAGTAGCTCTCCAACACCGCAGTGACTCCCCAACATCGTAGAGTCTCCCCAACATTGCGGTATCACCTTCAGCTCACACTTCCTCCTGTGACTCCGTTGGGTGCTCAAAGTTTCCAAGTGCGAACGTCTCAAACCTTCTGAGTTTTGTCATCTTCCATCGATTGTGTACATCACCAAAGCCACAAGACTGAAAACTCTGTATCTCCTACCATCTGTTAAATTACGTGAGTAAATAGAAAAGGTATCCTGTGTAACTAAATATTTATAAAATAATATTATTGGGGACTCTTCGGTTACTCATTTCACAAATTAGAGTATCTACAATATAAAGGAAAAGTGTGTGGAATCGAACAGAACCTCCTAACCCCCCTATCTCATCAAAAACAAGATAACTTCGGACACCCCCTCCGCCTCCTAAAGTCATTTGGCCAAAAATGTTCATAAAAGTTCAAAATTCAAACAAGTATGGGTCATCGTCCTAGGAAATCCTTTGAAATTCTGAAATCTTGTGTAAAATATTTTGGTCGAGAGATTTCTCCCTCAATTTGAACTGTCTCTGTGAACGATTAGGCAGAACGTCAAAACGATGGAAGTCACTGCAAAGGGGTCTTCGCTTGGGCTATTAAAAACTGCAACGAGCTCGTGCAGCCGCGACAAGACAACTATCAAAGCCGGCGCTTCGGGGAAAGTAACACGAAGTATGTTGACTAGAACACCTCCATCGGATGGTCGTCGCAGTCATCGCACTTAACGACACAGTCGGGTAGGACGCGGCGCACCTCTTCCGTCTGCTGGGAGCAGGACTCGGCCGTGTGGACGTAAGGCCATGACCCCTTCCTCAGCAGCACCAGAGACCGCAGCGCCACCAAGTCGCAATCGCCTACGACCACCGCCAGGTCGTTGCAGCACACGGGCCACGGCTTATTCCCAGACGTGCCAACACGGAGCTGTAGTTCGGTCAGGGAGAGGCGACAACCCCGCAGCAGGGACACCAACGTCCTGCGGGGAAAGCCGTCCCACCCGCACACCGTGAGGTGCTGCAGGGTGCTGGGCCTCTCTACGGGAGACATCTGCGGGGCAGTGGCCAACAGGGTGCCCTCATCTTGACACACATGCAGGCGTGTCAGCCGGGGCATCGAGTGGACCTCGTCCAGGTGGTCCCCGCTGACGCCCGAAATCGACAACTCCTCCAAAGACGGCGAGGCACTTTGCAGGAGAATGAGGCTCCATTCGCGATCGGTGTCGCAGTACAAGCCAGTGAGTCTGCGCACCTGCAACACCCAGAAAAGAAGGGTTCTCGATTAAAGAACAGAGCTGCTCTCGATGCTGTTTACCATACGTTTAACTACGTTATGAAGGAAATGTTCTCTCCGAAGTTTGAATTTCTTTGCGAACAGTCAGCGCTCACATGACCGCTGGGCTCCTGACCGTTTCAAAAGAAACGAGCATTGCCTGGCTAAGGCATAATTTATTGCGATCAGTGTGACGCGTGGAAATACTTGAATCAAGAATCAACTTTGGAGACGTACTTACGTCGAGGCGCTCAGGAGACTCACCCCGTGTTCCAGCACCAGCTGCAAGGCCTGCTCCTTCTCTGGATGCGGCCCGCGCTGTAGGCTCGCTGACAAAACGTGAATGTCCGGGGCTATTTGCACCTGTGGGCTGGGCGACTCGTCTGCGGCAGTCGGCCTCGCCTCCTGAGGGTCCCTTGGCTCGTCGGCGTTCTGATAAAATGGTAAACGGGACAGAGGTGAGGGCGGGCTGTTCAAGAATTACGTAGACACAAAAGGGGGAGGGGCAGCCCACGTTCCTTCTCTTGGTGCCTCACCCAACCTTTCGTCCCCGATGATGCGAGTTGTATAAAGGTTGTATACGGTCGTAAATTAATGAATACGCGCGTACACACAAATATATGTTCTGTATTGGTCGTATACGACCCTTTCAATACCCGATTACAATTGTATACAAGACTGCATAGACTTGTAAAGGCCGGATACTAGACCACATACGGATCGTATACGACCGTATAAAGCACACATATGTGTGTATACACGGGTATACATTAATATACGGCCGGTGTAAACAACCGGTGTACAGCTCGTTTTACCCGGGATCGCAGGTGGTGAATGCAATGTAATTAGCTGTCAATAAAGGCAAGTAAGTTTAGTCAAACACTACACCTGGAGCCGCAATGACAGTTGTAGTTGGATCTTCGACAAAGACAAACGTACTGTCATCACACTTAGCTGCAATGATTATCACAGATGGAGCTTAATCGTAGCTAACAAGGGGATGACCCGAGGTGTCAGACTCAGATTTCGATGAAACTTTTAACAGCTAGTTCCAGGGATATTAATTTTTAAATCATTAAAACGGGCTTCATTTGAAAGAAACTGGTGGTAACGAGGCATTTTCTTAAAAATTCAAAATATACTTTCCTAAGATCAATTTGACAAAAGTACGGCCCTAAAGAGCTGAAATGTCAATGTCGAAATTCCTCGTTACCACCAGTTTCTTTCAAATAAGCCCGTTTTACTGCTTTAAAAATTAATATCTACGAAACTAGCTGATGAGGGCAGCTAAAATTTTGTTTCGGAGGAGGGGGGGGGGAGGGGTCTTGTAGGCAGTACGCATAGCGAAAAAAGTTTCACCGATTTCTGAGTCTGGCACCTCGGGGCATGCCCTTGTAAGTGTGATGAACTCGTCACAGTTAATTGTGATGAGTGAAAAATTCTACAGCTGCAGTAGACACGATGTGATATTATCACATTTAGAGTGTGTATCACACTTGGGGTAGCAGTGAAAACGCCCGCACTGTCGTGTTCGCCCTAATGCCGTGCTGAATGAACCAGGGTTGTTAAATATATTTGAAACATTAATGCGTCTAAGCGGACTTTTCGAGGGGGTCAACAGGGTAGGCGTACGCCGGACCGGGGCTGCGCTCTTCGCGAATCACTGTTCCGTCGCTCTACGCCTGGCGTATTGGCCTGCCGGTGGCTGTCATCTGCCGAGAACCCCCGCATTTCAGCGAGGGCTCAGAACGGAAGTGGAAGAACTTCTACACAGTGATTGCTTATGTACATTTTAAAGTTCATAACGTGTGTAAAACTGCGTCTGTACATAAGCCTAATAAATGAAAATTGTCTGTAACTACGATTTATTTACACAGAAATGCACAAACTTGGCTTACGTAAAATCTTGTACTTAAATACAAAAGAATTCGCACGTAAACTACATGCATTTTAGTGCACTCAGAACTATGTTTAAAGTGAATTGTACATATGATATTGCAGAAATATCACACAAGTATGTTAAAATTCGTACATGATATGTAAGCAGTCGTACATAAGCTAAGAGTGCACAGAATTTCATGTAGTTATGTACAAAATTCTCCTCAGCCAATCAGTGCGTATAGCGGAAACGCGTTGTATGAGAAATAACACGGCAAGGAGAAGCTCCACCTCGGGTAGCGACGCGATCTCTCATACGAACAGTTTCCGCTCTAGAAGTATTCTTGTTTATTCTACTTCCGCTCTCGAGCCTCGTTGGAAATGCCTATTCTGGTGGCCTAACTTAAATCACATAATCGTCTCCATGCTGCTAAGACAGTCCTACCCTACCCTTACCTGCCTGAGCCTTAACCTCATATAACCAAACCTAGCGTTACCAACTCGAATCGCTCACGTCTGGCGGGGCCCCCAAGGTGAGGTTGACTCCGGTAGACAGAAAAAGTAGTATGGACAATTTTGTCCATGGCTATGGACGTTTCTGTGCGTCCATAAGCCGGTACCAAAATTGTGACTGCAGATGGACAATATTGTTACCTTCTGTGGACAAAGTATTAATTTGTCCACAATTTAGTAACAATGTTGTCCATCTGGAGTCACATTTTTGTAACTAGCCTATGGACGCACAGAATATTCCACAGCCATGGACAAAATTGTCCTTTGACTTTTTGCGTGTATGATGCAAGGGAAATGTGGTTCAAATTTGAGCCTTCTGCGATTCCTTTTGAGGAATTGCGCGGGCACGCTCAGACAGACGAAACATTTTTGCCTAGTCGGGTAAGGGCTGCGCTATCGTTCAGCCAATCAGCCAATTACTGGTGCGAAGCCCTGAACCGACTAGCTTATGTTATGGGTATCCGTGTGTCCGCGCGATTTGTCGAGAACTCTTAGTCGTAGAAGGTTTAGATTTGGGGCACATCTTTCTTGCATCATTCAGGAGTCGACCTCACCTGAGGGGCATCGCAGCACAAGTGGTTTCTTACATAATTCTCACAAGTTATCTAAAATTTATTAAAATCCGCCAGTTGGGCGAGGTTGGTATGCGCCAGCCATGGAGGGGCGGATCAGTGATTCGATTGGGTTACGCTACGTTAGGTTACTTGAGGTTTGGGTTGACTTGGTTAGGCTCGGAAAGGTGAGGGTAGGTTGGTTAGGACTGATTTAGCGGCATTGAAAACGAAAGAATCATGTATACATATTCTACACATATTATACACATAAGATGTGTTCGGCCCGCAGAAAACGAGCCTATCTTGCGGAAAGAGCGACGCCCGCAGGGCATTGTGATGACCGATTGGCCTCGCAGGGTCTTGCCTCTCAGGTGGCAGTCGCCAGCAAGCCGAGGTAGGTGTTCGTCAGGCCTGGAGCAGCGTAACAGTGATTTGCGATGAGCGAAGCGTGCTACGCCACAGTGCGATGTGGCGTACGCCTACCTTGTTTC
The DNA here is from genome assembly GCA_026979955.1 of Megalurothrips usitatus. NCBI lineage: Eukaryota > Metazoa > Arthropoda > Insecta > Thysanoptera > Thripidae > Megalurothrips > Megalurothrips usitatus. The sequence continues at coordinate 11,579,881 of CM049600.1, forward strand.
TATAAGGATTGTCCCAATAGTTTCCGTAAATTCTGTAAGAAAGACTCCGCCGACCGTCAACTGTTACCAGTGCCCACGGCAACCGCTTTCAAAAAGTGTTCAATTTTCCCCAAATTCAGGGGTGTTTTTTCTTTCCCCGATGACCGTAGACTTACATCGCCCCATTCGAGAGCCGGTTCTGCGATCGGTGGGGAGTGGGCAGCCGGCTGCTCTTGCAGATCCAGGTTCACAGGCACTAGGCATATTTCCTAACAGATTAGAAAATTTTTTAATATACTGTTGCAGCAAAGGAGGGATGGTAGAGGGAGCATCTTGCGTTACATACTGCACTGTCGCATTCCTCCGACTCCCCGTTAATAATAGGAGATGGCGTTGACTCGGGCAGAGTCAGTTTTGCGTCTGCAACGGGCGGATCGTCGACAGCCTCCTGTGTGGCTTCGGTCGCAGGCAGTGGCGAGGGAGGCTCCGGGTTCGCGTTAGGCTGCAGTGCGGCAGGGAAATCAAGGTCACAGTTTGACGTGGCGCCGGCCGATCAATGTTCTGGCGGCGGCTTCAGAGCCCAAAACAGTCGACAGCAGCGGCAGAGTACTTTTTGCGCCAACGTAAATACAAACCCGAAAGCTGGGTATCACGATAATTATGTTTGTATTACTGAGAACGTTACACCAAGAGATTGTATTACAAACCAAATAAAAACACATTTTCGAGTTCGTATTACGGTGGCAAGGTTTAGTTTGCAATACAACATTTTAGTTTGTGAGATTTTGAGTGTGGGGAGGTTTTCCATGCGCAGAGGCTGTCACCCGGCAACCGTATGAAATAAGTGCTGGGTCCCAATCCGCTCGAAAACCGTAGCGTAATGGTTCCGGTTTTCAAACTCCCGAGGCCTCTATTCTTCTGCCGCGCTCGAGAACCAAGTTCTGCGGCCTCACAGCGCACATGCTTGGCGTGTGTTTTTGCGGTGCACTTTATTACCAGGAGAGCCGGAGAGTCGGCAGCTCGCAGATGCTGCAGCAGGACGCACAAGTCGTCCGCAGCCCGCTGCACCTCGCTGCCCGCCTGCTCGGCTCCGGCGGAGGCAGCGGCCCCATCCACGACGCGCACTTCACAGCGGGCCGTGGCGGCCCAGACCCGGCTGTCGTCCTCCAGCTCCTCCTTCAGCGCCGCCTGCAGGGGCAGGAAGTATTAGTCAACACTAAAAATTAGAGCACACTGTCGCACACAGTGTTGCCAGAAAAGTGGGCAGAAAGTAGCCCAAAGACACAGGTGTCAAGATTGTGCCTACCTCCGCCTGCCTAATAGGCAACCCCTTGTCACGGGTGTCAATAATATGCCTATTAGGCAGGCGGAGGTAGGCACAATCTTGACACCCGTGTGTTTGGGCTACTTATGCCTACTTTTCAGGCAACACTGTACGCAGACTATCATAATTCTCGTTAATTTCGTCAGTAGTGAAAACTTGATCACATCACATGTTATTACGCTAGGTGAGCTGTAACATCAAGAATGAGAATGATTATTTTTCAATTTAAATTATGGAGCCCGTACAGCTTTTAACAATTGCAGTGTATGCAACGCACAGAACAAAGAATCTCCGGCGGTCGCTACAATTTGTTAGCAGAAATTATTAAGATCTATACTTATCACACTGTGCTTGTAACTGCAACACTACATAGAGAGCACGTCAGGTGCAAAGTAGTGCCTGCTCACCCACGGGGCCGCCGCCTGGAGCGCCACCTCCACGCCGTGGTCCTGCTGTGCCGCCTCCAGCAGCTGGTGGCGGGTTTCCTCCAGCTGCTGGAGCTTGTCGCACTGCTGCCGCGCCCAGAGCTGCACCTGCTGCACCACCAACTCCAGCAGCTGCACCGTCTGCTCCAGCGCCACGGCGCCCCGCTCCAGCCGCTGGTCCACGAGCGCCACCTCCTCGGCGTGCAGCTGGCGCAGCTCCTTCGCGGTGCAGGGCGTGTGGCGGCGGGAGGCGCACTCCTCCGTCAGCGGGCCGCGGCACGTCAGGCAACCGAGTAGATACGGCGGGGGCGGCGCAGCGGCGCTGTGAGTGCGAGAGAGACAGCGCTCAATACGCTACACGGTGCTACAAAAGTTATCATAAGCTCAGCGGTCCGTGATCTGCCGGTGTGAGCGTGTAGGAATACCCCCTTACGCCCGTTACTAAATCCCTAGGGATCCATGCCCGCCCGGTAAACCACCCCTACTGATCCTTTACCCCACAATTGAAAGCTTACGAAGAAAAGTGCTTCATTTTGCAAAGAAAGCTGCAGCTACGCATTACAAACGTTCTTACGAGCTATCTGGCTGGTATAACGAATAATTAGTTCGTAACATACATTTTAAAAAAAGAACTTCGTAAGTTACGACCTAATTCATCGTAATACCTACCATATATTTCGTTATACATAGTAGTACACTGTTTTCTTTGCAATACGAAGAACTTTCCTTCGTAAGCTTCTAATAGTATACGCGTTCAAATAAACAGGCCGTCAAAAATTGACCGTAGCCCAAATGTGTTGTAGCCGGAACCCTCGTGCTCCGCACGCTACGCTCGCTCTCACTCGCCGAGCCGGACGGAACTGCCCCGTAGTGTTGCCAAGAAAGTAGGCAAAAGTAGTCCAAACACACAGGTGTCAAGATTGTGCCTACCTCCGCCTACCTACTAGGCAACCCCTGTCAATAGTTTGCCTAGTAGGCTGACGGTGGTAGGCACACCCGTGTGTTCGGGCTTTTTTTTTTGCTTACTTTTCTGGCAACACTGCTGCTCCGTTAGTGCAGCGTGCGGTAACGATCAACGGAAGCTGCAAAACCATATGGAGTTTTATTGAAAACAACACCTACCTTAGAGACTTTGCTGGTTCCAGAAAATATAAAACGCTATAATTGTCCGGAAGTTTCAAAGGCTGATAACCAAATGTCTGAAAGAAGAAAAATATCCACATTCATAACACCTACTTGGCGGGGTGTAACTAACAAGACGTAACACGAATACTTTTAAAAGCTTGCAAAGAAAAATGCAGCTACGTATTACGTACTTTCTTACGACCTATCTGGTTGGTATTACGAAGAAAATACTTTGTAAGCGTACGAACTATTTCCTCGTAGTTTGTAAACGATGTTAAAAACTCTTTTAAAATGGCCAGGGTATTGGTATTAACATTTTCAAATGGTTTCTACCACTTCAAGGTGCTATAACAACGTAACGGTAACATTTTTCTCCATAAAACAAACGTTTTTCCTTAATTAATAGAACTGCTTAATTCTATCTAAACTTTTTAAAGTTGTTATGGCATTTTGAGGTGGCAGAAACCATTTTAAAATGTTGACACCAACAGCCCTGCTATTTTAAGAGTTTTTAAAAGCGTTGCGAAATTATTGAAACTATTACCTATTTTAACACAGGGTGATCTTTCGCCAGCACACTCCCAACATACCTTTTTGTCGCTTGGGCATCTAAATAACGGTTTCTGGAGGCACTGCAGACACAGGGAGTGGCCGCACGGCAGCACCTTGGGACGGTGCTGGTCGTGGTCGAAAGGCTTCAGGCACTCGGTGCAGAACATTTTGCGCTGGGCGACTCTGAACACTGACACGGACGTAATATAGGATACGTCGCACAATTTTCGAAAACTACACTATGAAATGTTTTGTCACTTGACAAAAAGTGACATTATACAATAAATCCTTGTCTTTTTCACAATTTTGTCGTGAACAAGGCTGTGAACGGATGATGCACCGCTCCAGGGCCGCTTTACCAGGTGTTTCGAATAGAGCTTCTCGAAAATCAAAGCAAAGTTCGCTCGAAATAGCCAAAATCGGACCTTTTCACTTTCCTCGGATGTCAAATTTGGAATGCGATTTTTTATATTCGTCGTTCCGCAGTTCGTATAGATGGAAGGAAACTGCAAACCGAGTTTCAGTTATTTCGTGGTGGTAAATTTGTCCCCGGCTTTTTTTTTGTCTGGAATGTCTTTATTTCGTTCTGAGGAAGACACACAAGAACGCAAGAAGTGGGTGGTTAGTTCGGGTGCGGGAACACTCCAAGCGGGCTGAAGAGGCACATTCTTCTTATCGATCAGTACAAAATGGAGCTGTTATGCGAGCAAAACTTGGCGACACCTTAATTTGCGTCCTTAAAAAGGTTTTATCGTAATCCTAGTTTCCGTTTAAAAGGTATTGCAGGAAAACACGGAAGAACGAAGGTTTCAAATTCACTCCCTGGCGGTGCCAACTCCATACACGGGGGGCAACCTACCTGTGCCGTAGGGAACTCTCGACCGCAGCAGATGTGACGTGCGGCTGCAACAAGGGGGCGCTCGTCGTTTCCGGGGACGACCGAGAGCAGAGGCAGCGGCACGGGCGAGGAGTTTTAGCGTACCGCCAGTGCAGCTATCGACCGTTTAGGACGCGCCTACCACATACGAGACTGCGAGGACGGGCAACTGTTCGCCAGCCGGCTCAGTCGCTCCTGCGGCGAGTGACGCAGCGCTACGGCTTCCACTGCATTCCCCACCGGCGGCGGAGCCTTAGGTTTGGGAGATAACGACGATCTTCCTGTTCAGATTGAGTGATCGTTGAGCCCATGTTTATGTTTGCCTTCAAGCGTCTCATCAGACAGGATAGTGTGATTTTCGCACAACATGTGCAAATATCCGATCCAATGCCATTCACCCTGGACATCTGGGTGAAGCAGGTAGGCCGGAGAGAAGTGGAATTAAGGGTACGATGACGTGAATTGCACTCCGCTTTTCCGTGCGCCGGTTTGATCAGTGGACCTGTCCGCTGTGGCCGACGCCCCTCAGTGAGGCCCTCCGTATCTCGCCTCCGCAGATAAGACGACATTATCGAGACGCCGACACCGGCATAAGAGCACTGAGTTACAAGGTGAACAAGTCTGCCGACCAAAATTTTGGCGAGAAGGGTTTTTGCCCAAATTGTGGTAAGGGCGTCGTCTCGTAATAAGGTTATGAGAGAGCATTATAGATACGTAGCATTTCGTTTTTACTTATAAAGCGTCTTTTGCCAACTGTCAAAAATCCGCCCCAAACATATTGATGGTACCGCTATGTTGGTAAGAGGAGTTTTGTGGTTATTTGCTACTGCTTAGCTCCAGGACAGCATGCGGTCTAGTGAGGAGCCTAGCGGAAACTTGTTACAACGGCAGGGCAGCTAGGAAAAGAGCAACATTTTTCCAGGGACGGCCGCGGAAGCGAGCAAAAAGGAAATGGACAGCAGGCGTGCGGCGAAATTTGGGCAGCGGTGCGGTCAAGGAATAGGTGTGGTACATCTCGCTTACCGGCGTGCTGGCCGGGGTAGACGTTATCTTCAACGGGATGAGATCCGTGTACGTAGCACAGTCCCCTCCAAGGTGGCGTAACGACTCTCAATCTCGGCCATGCGGGCACGGATAGCGTCTAGAAAAGGCAGGTGCTGCCTTGCGTCAAAGACTTGTACCTGAGGCCTGGTGGTTGTGGTTGTCGCTGGGTGTTCCGTCCGTTCGTCTCTTTGTTTCTCCTGGCGTGCGCGGCCTACTCGTTCTGGCTGTGGCCGTGAACGCTGATACAGTTGTTTGGGCGTTCATGCCTGTCTTACGTACACCCTCAAAATCCGATGCTTGGACCAAGTGTATTTTGACGTTTGAAACTGATTCTCGCCGGCGCTTCTTGATTCGATAACTCGATACTCGAGCCAAGCATATCGAAACTCTTCGCGAGCATGGCGTAGGATTGGAACGCCCTCTGCGATTGATGCTTGCTTCGCGAATGATCTGCGCGTGTGACGCATCACGGAGCAATGGACTTGCCGGCTCGCTTGTTGGCCCAGTGGAAGCTGGAGGAGTACGTCAGTGTTTTCGCAGTTAAGTGAAGTGAATTTGTGCGCAGCCAGTCAAATTTGCTTGTAAAAAATCCGCAGTGTGGGCCAGGTTTATGACGGTATCGTTTTGTTTCCTACGCAGTGAACAACATTGACGAGGAGTTATTTCTTAGTATCGAAGGCGATTTGCTGAAGGATCTCATACCAAGTCTAGGCCACCGTTGGAAATTTATTAAGGAGAGGCAGGAGTATCGAGAGCGAGCGAGAACGGAGTCGCAAAGTGTTTGCGTTATTGAGGTTAGTATTGGTGTTGAAAGGCACTGTCATCGTACGTACTGCTTGACACATGTGTTGCTAGGTTAGGAAATGATGTAAACAATGATATACTCATTTACAGATAGAATCACAGTCCTCCGGCTTTGATGCATCCCTGCACAGTGAGGTTAGTTGTGTTTTTATTACGAAGTTGTGACCTTAAATTGAATTATGGAAGCAAAAATATTTTCTAAAGTCCGTTTTATGAACCCACAGGATTCTAATGCTTCCATTATTAGCTTCCCCTTCAGTGATTAGTATGTATTATGATATTCTTTATAAAAAGAAAATTGTACATATTGGTAGTGTATTGTAATTATTTAAAAAATATAATTGTTATGAACTGTGCACTTGAATCATCTTTCCTACATCCTTCAACAAAGCTAGTGTAGTATTTGTACACTTTTTATCAATACTTCCATTGAATAAAAACATTCTCTCTGCAAAAAAATAAATAATTTGCAAAGTAAATATTTTTTCTGTGTACTGACTCAGTTCAGCCTTCGAACTTAAGCCTTAACAGCACAAAACCAAAATAAGGAAACATTTTATTTTTGTCGAGAATTCTGGCAAAAAGTTTATTTTGCAACCTAGCAACAAGTTTAAACGATGCCCGAAATAAGGAACACGTTGAATCTGATTTTGTACATCTTTTGATTGATACTAGCATTGATGATGCTTGGAACAAGAATCGATCAGGAAGAGCGTTTTGTGCGTATCCGATTATCAGATCAAGCATTTATACTTGCGGCAAAGCTGATACACTCACCGGCTATTCAAACCTCGTGTATGCTTCTGCCAAGCATACCCAGCATAATCCAAGCATCGGATTTTGAGGGTGTAGGCGCGCGATCCGCTTGTTATCTCCTGCCGCCACCATGGCCTGCAAGTCGCGCAGCAGCTGGGCTCGGGGGACTGCGGCTGTCCTCCTCTCGGGTTGGTCTTCCGTGAATGTCGTTGTGACTCTCCGCGCGTCGAGCAGCTTTAAAAAAAAGGAATTGAATTTTTGGACACAGAGTCACAAAATTGAAAAATAATTGGAGGGGAGACTGGAAAGGAGAGGAGGTGGAAGAAAGGGAGAAGGAAAGAAATTTTTAGGAAGGAAAAATGTTCCGAAACTTTTCCCAGCGGTTCAGCCGCTGAGGGACCGCATAAACGGGGTCCGGGCAGAAAAGATCATGGACAATTATGAGTAATACAGGCAGGCGAAGGGTGACGACGGTAAGGGATATCGTCGTGCTTATAAATGGGCGGTAATGAACGGCGGGAAACAGCCGATGCAACAGGCACTCGGGAAGGCAGGGACGGAAGCGGCCGATGATCGTTTAGTGTCGGCGGCAAAGGGCGAGAAACGCTCTTGTTTTTTTTTTTTGCGGATCAGGCAGCAGGCGATGCGTGGGAAGGGCCGTCGTTGTGCACGGCCATATTGAGATTCGCAGCGATGTAGAGATGAACTTGATGCAGACGTTGGCGCGCAGGTGGATCGAGAAGAGCGCAATGCATCAGCAATTATAGAGCACAACAGGAGGGAGATCTGAGGCGGAAAGACAGGTGGGCGCCGCAGCAGGTGCGACGAGACGGGTAGGAGGGGAGAAAGAGACGGGGTTCGAAGAGGGAAGGACATAGAATCAGGAGACGAATGGATACTGTCGGAGGCGGCCGCCGGTCCAACGTAGCCTGGATCCGGGAGAGTGGCTGGATCACGAACCGGAGGAGCAGACAGTGGCCGAAAAGGAAAATTAACGGCACGAGTCGCCGGCGTTGGCAAATCAGGATACAATTCATTGGATCGGGACCCAAGCTCGTCTGGGCGAGCAGTCAACGATGCAAGCGAGAAGTGCACTGAAAAAAATGATTTTGCTGTGGTAGCTAATACTTTGGCTAATTTTTGCATAGCCGAAATATTTGCTAAATAAGCTGAGATTGTCGCTGAAGTAGCAAAATTTCAGCTATGTCAGCTGAGGCCGAGCTGTATCAGCCGACGCGTGATCTAAAACAGATTAACCTGGGGTCAGTTGTACCAGCTGACACTCGGCTGTCGTAGCTACGACGCAGCTGTAACAGGGAACCTTTCAGCTCCAAGGGATGAAAATGTCGGCTATGCCAAAATTAGCTAAGACATTAGCTAAAATAGCTAATTCTGAGCTACCACAGCTAATCCATTTTTTTCCGTGTGGTTCTTCGGGTGCAGAGTCGGACGACACAGCGGCTGGCAGGGGGAGAGCCCCGATTCCAACAAAACATCGAAAAAGAAGTGAGAACAACAAGAAGGGCCAGACAAAAAGAGACGGCGAGAATGAGGAGAGCGAAGCGGGCCGCTTGAGCCCGCGACGACACGGAGGTCAGCGCGTGATGTAAAAATGATAAAGACAATAAAGAAGAAAAATTAGGAGAAGGGCCGCGCGTGGACGATACAGCAGCAAGAGAACGGAGACGGAGTAAGGCAACAACGCGGATGTTGTTGACAGTTGATCGGCGATCTAAAAAAGATGTACTTAAAATACAGCAATGATAAGCGTTAAATTCCGGCAAAGTTTAAACAAGAATCGTGCGCACCCGAGCGAGTTCTTTGAGCAGATGCATCAATGTTTTTCTTTACGATTAAAAAGAAAATAAAACACGTCGATCGCACGACGAAGAGAAGTGTAGACACTCCCGGAATCCTCGAGCACAAAAACAGGATGCATCGGCGGCTCATAAATCGGGTACAGAGACGCAGAAGCATCCGGGAGGAACGGCCGTTCAAAAATGTTTGAATAATTTTCGAGCAACGAAGAAGCCGTAAAAACAGTGGGTGCAGAGTGAACAAGAAGCTTGTCCATAAACGACAGAAAGAGAGGTTCGTGTTTAGCAACAATACCATTTAGAAGAGCCACAGCAGGATTGAGAAGCACCAGGTGGCAGATTCGCCTGAGAGCAGGGCGCAGGGATTCGTCGGCGGTAGAGAGACGAGTTGTAGACATGGATCAGCCGGGAGACAACAGTTGTCAGGTCAGGAACAAATATGTCGGTTACATATGTCATCGTGATGAAACAACGGACAGTCGACACAGCACACAGACAGACCAAAACTATGCGAACTGGAACGAAAAAAAGTGCAAAACATACACGCTAAATGTCAAAGGACAATTTTGTTCTTAGGCTGGGGCCATATTTGACGACATCTTAATCTAGAGACAACTTTGTATCCGTGAAGTACAAAATTGTTCCAAAGAAGGTGAGACATTGTATTGTCCCCAGATTTAGATGTGGTCAAATCTGGCCCCAGCTAAAGGACAAAATTGTCCTTAGACATTTAGAGTAAAAAGGAGAGGGAAAAAAAACAAGAGAAAAGGGAGGGAAAGACGCACGAGAGGGAAGGAAGGTGCGGGAGGAGGGGCCAGAAAAAGCCGAAACGCGGGACTTACACATCGTGGACTACAGGCAGTAGCGAGAGGGGAGCTTGCCAAGAAAAGGAAGACAATGAGGGCGGCGGCCGAAAAATGCGGAACCGCAGCGCGGCCGAAAAACAAGGAGGGGGGGGGGGGGCAATGATTCGGAGAAAAATGAATATATACGTTCAAAGGGCGAACAACTGGAGCACCGTGAGACGAACAAAGGGCTGAGCAGGTGACAACAAAGGTAGGCAATTCCTATGCACGCACCGTGAGAAGGGCGAGGACAGCAGGACAAGAGAGCAAGCGGTGGGGTAGATAGGCGATTCACCGATGCAGGTGAGGTACAAGAGGGAAGGGTTGTAAAATGGACGATCGAGGAGTACGGAGGGGCCCCCGGGTCGGACTTCCCGGAGTCCTGGGCAGAGGTCATGGGAACGCTGAGTTTCGTGGACAATTATTTTTTGCGAGAGTGCAGCAAAAGGGCAGTTAGAGCACTCCACAGTGCAGCTATCACGTGAAAACCACAGCCGTACTCTCGGTGCAAGTGAAAAGCACGGAGTGCAGTAGCAAGAAAATATCTAAAACTATAGGCAATTAACGCAAAACCGACAAAAGCGAAAAAGAAATTTCCTAATTTACTGAGAAACTCGTCAACTTTCTCGACAGTGTTGGAAGCGATGCGCCTGCAAATCAGCAGGCGAAAAAACATGGCAGCTCGAGATGCGACTCGGGTTGCCGGCACGCGCAGACGCAACTGAGGGCATATGGGCCGTTATGGCAGTGCAAAGATGTGCATGCATAACTGTGTTTTCAAAACTGCGAAGTTCGAAAACAGAGAACAGACCGAGAGCTGATAGCTGTATGCGGGGAAAGCTGATAGGGTTCTCGTGAGATGGCTGGAGCTCGAGCGGTGGCGTCGGGACGAGACTGAGCTCGGGCGAGAAGCTAGCCCAAACATCCGGGCGAAGTTGGAACATGACGGGCGCCAGGCGAGAACACGGTACAATCTCGGAGGAAGTAACTATATTACGAGCAACAGCTGTCAAAAAAAAAAAACTTTGATGTTGATAAATTTGGTAACAGTTATCAACGTCGCGATGTAAATGGGTCACAACTCTTTCGCACTCTGTGACAAGCAGAGTGTCACCGAGGACAGAAGTGGTGTAACCAGTAGGTTGCGGGAACAGGAGCTGTCCCGCGCTGGTATGGAAGGCATGTAAGAGGCTAGTTTTAGTACGCAAAATATCACGCTGTAAAACACGGCGTTTATAAATAGAGTCAGCGAGCAAAGTTGTCAGAGCAGGTTTGTGATAATTTTCCATAAACATTAATTTGGAGAGAAAGAGAAGAGACAGTTCGGGTGTAGAGGGTATTGAGTCAACTTGATAGTACGGCTTGTCAAAGAGGACAAAAATATTAGCATATTCGGTGGAATAATAAAAGAAACCACACTGTTTTTCTGGCACAGCCAGCTTCATGGCGAAGGAGCGGTCAAACGTAGCAGGTATTACAACGTATTCGTCTTTCGTCGGAGTCTGTGTCAGCAAGGAGGTGCATGGCAGGGCCACCTTACAAAATTTGGAATTTGGAACTAACTATCGTAATAGGAGAAGTGGGACGACGAAAGGTACGTGGAGAAAAATGTAGAAGGGTTTTTATCCAGATATCCCAACATAGAAGAGGCGACACTGGACTTTGGCGATGGCCAAAACATTTCCGTAGAGGACAACCTAGGGGAGCTGACTCGGAGGAGGGACAGGTCGGACTAAGGGCAACGCCGGCAAGGGAAAGGCGGCAGCGCGCGGGGCGAGACCGTTGTTGTCCCGGGCCGGGAGGGGAGGGCTGGGATGATAGTGCTTGCTGCCTCACTCGCATCATCAGGGAGGAGCGAGAGAAAGTGTGTGTTTATTTCACTCGCTCTGCCAGGAGACAGCAAAAGTGTTTTCTATTTTCCTCGCGCTACTGAGAGAAGGGCGAGAGAGAAAGTGTGTGTGTGTGTGTGTGTGTGTGTTTGTGTTTATTGAACGCGCTCTATTTTTTTTTTTTTGCAGTGAAAGTAATTTGTGTTTTGCTCGTACTTCTGTGAAAGGGGAGAGAGTGTGTGTATTTATTTCACTCGCTCTGTTAGAAGACAGCAGAAGTGTTTTGTGTTTTGATCGTACCATTGAGAAAGGGGAAAGAGAGATCGATCAGAAAAACAGAATGTGTTTTTGATTCCGTGTGTTTTGTGTTACAGATCGCGGTCACGATGGCGGGGAGAATAATTTTTTTAGACTTGAGTGTTTGTGTATTTGTTTGTGTGTGAATAAAGTATTGCATTGTGCCAAACTTTGTGTTCGACTATCCTTTACCAACCCTTTAAAAAAAACCTTTGAGAAAGAAAGAGAAGGAAAATAAAACACAAATGTATTGAACACTCGGAAAAAAATGAAAGAAAAAGTGAGAGACTAAAACGAAAAAAAATTGGATCTCGAACGGACTTGAGAAAAATTAATTGCAAGATAAAAAATAAAAAAAAGATTTAAATAAAAGTAAAAACCAAAACTTCAAAGCACTTGTAAAAAAAGTAATCGTGAGCAAAAAAAGATTAAAAAATCATTACTAGTTCGATCATACGCATTTTTAAAACAAAGCTTGCCCGTCCCTCCGTCGCGAACCTCGGTTCCGCTCCGCTACACCGACCTCTCCGTTCGACAGGGGGGCTTGGCCTGCCGGCGGCGTTTGCGGGGGCCCCCGGCCCCCGCCTCAAGTCACTCGAGATGTGTCCGGTGGTAAATATTTTTGTAACGATTAAAATCACTAACCTCAGCCCGTCCCGACTCGCGACGGAGTGCGCCTTGCAGGCGCACCACACGCAGCGGCCAACCCTGACCTGACAAGCAATTCTAATAAAACAGAAAAGCGACAAAATTGCGACCAACGTACGTCTGTTTACTCCACGAAAGAAGTCCTCCAATTCAGTCCTCCATATCAGTCCTCCAAATTCAAACTTCCTCCGTCAACGATAAGTCTGCGCACACACGTCCGCCCGAACGAACAGTCGGCATCAGACTATAAGCCCGGCTCCTGTTTGTTACTACCAAAACGTGTCGGGCCGGGCTAAAAACCCGGGGAAGTGCAACGGAAAAAAGGAAAAGATGAAAATATAATAAAATAATTGTGAGCAGACACGAAAGAGAGAGAATGCAGAAAGACTTCACGCGTGAGAGAGAAAGAGCAAGGCATCTCCAAACGCAGACACAGAGAGGACACAAGACGAGACACGACACCAGTGCGAGAGATGGTGTGACTATCGTGAAGTTGGCCAACTCCGCTAAGAAAAGTTGGCCAACATTCTCAGGGACCGTCTCTACGCGATAAAAATACAGCAACGTCGACAAGACGCCGCAAAACATCATTCCGTGGGCAGATAGAGTCGTGCAAACCGGCAATTGATCCCACAGAAGTATAAGAGATGCAATCAAGAGTGTAACAGCCGGTCTCGAGGTCAACATCCAAACGGTTTCACACAGCGACACGGGCTCTTCGGCAATGGTTCTAATCAGAAACGACATCACAAAGCACATGTCTCACGACCTGTCTGGAGACAACCTACTCTAGACTTCTACACATAGACACGTGCTCTTTGCCAATGGTCCCTGCGGGACGGGCCCAGGTACCACGACCGGTCTGAAAACCTTGTACCCCGTTCTCGAGAGCCAATTTCTAAACACACCCAGCGACACGCGCCAAGGGTTCTCACGGTACACGGCAGTACAGAGCAAAGTTAAAACCTCGAGGAGGGCTTAAGAGGAAAGTGGACCACTGCTGTTTTCGGCCTCTGCGGGCCGATATTGAGTCGTCTTCTGACGATCGGGATGGCTAAACCGTTCGAGATATCGGCTTCAAATTTGCTGAGGCAGTAGTTAAAGGTCCAATCTTAATGTCAATGTGTTCAAAAAAAATTATGAACCGGTCTGACATACCTAAAAACAACTGAGACTTTGCGCTTCGATTCCTTTTTTTTCCGAGTACGGAAAAATAATCCCCACCACAGTTCTCTAGTTACTTCCTTCTTCTATCCAATGGTTCTTGTCCGAGATCGCTGCGATCAACGGTGTGGCGTCAGTCTTGAGAACGCCAAGCCTCTGCACACCACAATTTGAGCATTTTTCAGAAGCGCGCTAATGTTGGGGTGAACGTTGCAGCGACTAAGCTATGCGCCGCCCCCGCACTGCCCCCCCCCCCCCCCCCGCTCCGCTGGCCCTTCGCATGTGCTGCATGGTATAATAGGAGGGGACAGCGACTCGTGCGGTGCGGGTGCGGCACCCGGGGTGCCGCCAGTAAAATCTTGAAATTTTTGAGCGTTTTGACAGACACTTATGGCTGCTGTCCCATATCATTGTACACAAGACGAACAAAATGGCGTTTGGCAGTCATTTCTAGCTCGCTTCATTCAGAAGATCAGCGTAATTTCGGTACCAGTAAAATATGCGATAAAATTTCGTAGCGAGCGAACGAAATGAGATACAATCACCTGACAAACGTCATTCTGCTTGTCTTGAGACTGCAAGGAAAATGAACCATTGCTTAGCCATGTCGGACTTCCGTTCAAAATATTGACTTCGCAGCAAGCTCGGACAAGAACCATGGGATAGAAGAATGGCCATACTAGAGAACTGTGGTGGGGATTATTTTTCCGTGTCCGGAGAAGAAAGCTATTCAAGCGCAAAGTCTCGGACGTTTTTTGATATGTCAGAGTAGTTAAAGAAATTATTTGAACATATCGATATTGAGATTGAACCTTAAACTGCTTCCACGCGAAGTTTAAGGTCGTTGCATCGAACGGTTTGGCCGTGGCGATCGTTAGAAGACGACTCAAAATCGGACCGCAGAGGCCGAAAACAGCAGTGGTCCTCTTTCCTCTTAAAAAATTAAGTCCACAGCAGTGGATGCCTGAACACCTGCTTTATGGGTTTTAACTCCCGCCACATTTCTGTTGGCCAACGAGGCTGTTATACTCTTGATTGCATTTCTCATACTTCTGTGGGATCAATTGCCGGTTTGCACGACTCTATCTGGCCACGGAATGTTTTGCGCCGTCTTGTCAACGTTGCGGTATTTTTGTCGCTTAGAGACGATCCAGAGAATCTTGGCCTTTCATAGCAGAGTTGGCCAACTTCACGATAGTATAGTGTGCTGCATCGGGCGGGCATAGACGGTCTTGGCTTGGACTTGGTCTTATGACCGAAATCTTCTGTCTCTGTCCACTCGTAAGAACCACGTGAGTGCGAAAGAGACAGACGCAGGCGGTCATGGCCTGGCCGTGCCGAGTCCGCTCGATGCAGGACTATCGGTCTGATGAGTCTTAAGCCTCTCTGGGAGCTCCTAGCAGCGCCCTCTGCGCGGCACCTGGGTGATACAACAGACAGCCCGCCATCTCGAAATGGGGTCTGGGTCCGGTATTTCAGGCGGCTATGATTCGGCATGACATTGTCATTCGATGCCCGCGGGACTTCGAAATAGGATACAGATTTACAAAATAATATTTCTTTTAGATATCGTGACGCTCTGCGCCCCACACAACCAACGATGCGAATGAATTCATTGTCGACATGGCGGGCTGTCGGGGCTTGTCTCACCGAGGTGCCTTCAGGGACCTTCCTTCAGGAATATCGTTTTCATGACCAATAATTTCTGAAGTGTAGAAAAGAAGGTAGGCGTACGCCAGACGGCGTCGTGGCGTAACAGGCTTCGCTCACCGCGAATCACTGTTCCGCCACTCCACGCCTGGCGCACGCCTACCTTTGCCTGCCGGCGGCAGTCACCTGCCTACTAAGACACTGCGGGGCCAGTCAATAGGACGCCATGCGGCCATTACTCTTTCCGCACGGTCACAGCCGCGCTCATGTTCTCACTTCCGAACGTATCTTGCATCGCCCTTTCGTTATCAATGCCACTCAACCAGTCCTAACCTACCCTTACCTGCCCGAGCCGAACCTACCCAGGCCCAAACTGACCTAACCGAGCGTAACCCACTCGAGTCACTGATCAGCCCCTTCCTGACAGGGGCATGGTGCATACTGACCTCACCCAACCGGCGGATTTTAAATTTTAGACCACTTGTAAAAAATAATCTTAGAAGCCGCTTGAGCTGCGGTGCCCCTGAGGGGAGGTTGACTCTGGTATGATGCAAGAAAGATGCGGTCCAAATTTGAGCTTTTTACGTCTAACCGTTCTCGAGAAATCGCGCGGACATACAGACAAAACATTTTTGACCCAGTCGGTCCAGGGCTTCGCTATCGCTCAGCCAATTAAAGCATTAAAAGTTTAATCTTAAATTACGTACCGTTATAGTTGTTTTGCAGATCGAATCCAAGACCTTCATATCTGTCCTCTTCGCCATTTTCATCTTTTCGATAGTATTAGAAGCTATGCGTTGCAAAGCTGCTGGTGAAAAAATATCGTAACTCGAGATGCGACTCGGGTCGCCGGAATGGACAGAGACAACAGAGGCCATATGGGCCGTAATTGCAGTCCGGAGATGCGCTTGCATAATTGTCTTTTCAAAACTGCGAAGTTCGGAAACAGAGAAGAGACCGTGAGAACTGATATGCTGTATGCGGGCAAAGCTTATAGGTTGTTCATGGGAGGGCTGGAGCTCGAGCGGCGGCGTCGGTACGAGGCTGAGCTCGGGTGAGAAACTAGCCCAGACATCTGGACGAAGTTGGAACATAACTGGCGCCAGGCGAGAACACGGAACAATTTCGGATGCAGTGACGATATTACGGGTAACAGCTGTCAAAAAAACACTTTGGTTTTGGTACGTGACGGGCAGGTGCTGGTAACAGTTGTCAGTATCATGACGCAAATGGGTCACAACCCTTTCGCACTCTGTGACAAGCAAAGTGTCACCGAGGACAGTAGAGGTGTAACTAGTAGGTTGCGGAAATAAAAGCCTTCCTGCACTGGTAGGAAAGGCATGCAAAAGGGCAATTTTAGTGCGCAAAATATCACGCTGCAAAAGACAGCGTTTATAAATAGAGTCGGAAAGCAAAGTCGTGAGAGCAGTTTTATGATTGATTTCCATAAACATTCATTTAGACAAAAAGAAGAGAGACAGTTCAGACGTAGCGGGCGTCGAGTCGACCTGATAATACGGCATGTCAAAAAGAACAAAAAAATTAGCATATTCTGTGGAATAATTAATAAAACCACACTGTTTTTCGGGCGCGGCCAGCTTAATGGCGAAGGAACGATCAGACGCGGCAGGCGTAACAAGATATTCGTCTTTAATTGAGGAATCGGTGTCGGCAAGCAGGTGCATTGCAGGTCCACTGTACAAAATATGAAATCCGTCGGGGCGACACAGATTTATAGGCAAAACTGTTTCCCAATAACTGGAACCGAGATGGACATCAACGCACTGCCCAGGCTGATAAGGGCATTTTAGGTTACTTTTAAGGATAATTTCGTAAGTAGAGGTATCATAGCGGGATTGGTAATCTTGAACATGTATTTGCAGACGGACATGAACGAGAGCGTTGGGGTACAGTTGCTGGGAGACTACATCAGTGAAAACGTTATTATCATTATGACACGATCCTTCTCGATTGACGTCACCACGGATGTCGACATCAATAAAATTAATTTGGTTAATTTTGAGATTTAAACTTTTGTTATAAAATACGTAACGACGTTCGGCGTGAACTTTAGTGCATTCTTCACGCGAGACAGAAATGACGCGGTCATACGAACGAATGAACGCGGAATGAGAATTGTAAGTGCACTTAAAAATTTCATAAGTCGCAAAAATAGAACAGCTGATGACTTGCACGGAATTTTGATTTTTGTGCATCATAATTTGCACTGTGCGATTAGAAGCATGTTGGGTGATATTTGGGCGTTGACACTCACCGACACTGTTAAGGGAGTAGCGGAGCGACTGTTGCGGGCGAGTGCAGTCGTATCCGAAAACAGGAAACGAGTCGTTGACACGTGCAGGAGTCACATGAATAAAGTGGAGGCCAACCAACAGGGGCAGCCAGACAATTGACGGCCACGGGGGACACATGGCACAGGTGGTCTGGGAATAGCAAATTGAAACCGAATAATGGAGGTTAAATGCGGAGTAAAAAAAAAACACCGCCTAGGGCAGGGTCAAGTGGGTAGCATAGGACGGGGGCAGGTAGGGTCACCTGAAGGGAAGAGGGGACACAACATAACAGGTGCGCAAGTAAAGGGGAAACAAAAAGGAGAGGGATAAGGGAACACGAATAGCGAGACACAGACAAGAAATTAGAGAAAAACGGAAAAGAAAGTAAGAAAAGGTCAGGGCTTGAGAGGAAAAAAAATTGTTAATAGAAAAATGGAGGTTCAATTAAGATGGTACATGCTAACATGACAGGGAGTACCACGAAAAGCGTCATATAACATGTCAAGTATGACATCATAAGGGATTCCGTCCAACCCTGTGCCGAGGCGAGGGCAAGCAAAAGTGGTTATTTGATGTTGGACAAGGAAATCACGCAATGCAATGAAAGCACGATGCAACATGGCAGGAGAGGGGCGAACATGGCTATAGGGTTTAGAAATTAAATTTAGAATTGTTCTCTGATTTCGCTGGATAGGAACGACGCCGGGGACATGGCGTGGATGAGTGCGGATTTCATCGCGCATATGAAACACGGACTCCAAATATTGAGCAAGTCCAGCGTTCGTATTTACATCTTGGGCAATACATTGGACAATGCAAATACGAGGGTCAGAGGAGAGGAGGTCACCACTACGATGTTCAAGAAACATTGTACGCGGCGCGAAAATAGAGAAAACGCGAGAAGAAAAAGGAGGGCGGAAAAATGAGAGGAGGGAGAAAAAAAGGTTAGAAATGAGCAGCGAGTGGGAGTGAGAGAGCAAGAAGGTGCAAGAGAGAAAGAACGGGGCGGGCGAGACTGGTCAAGGCAAGGCAGGTGCGACTCTATCTGCCCACGGAATGTTTTGCGCCGTCTTGTCAACGTTGCGGTATTTTTGTCGCTTAGAGACGATCCAGAGAATCTTGGCCTTTCATAGCAGAGTTGGCCAACTTCACGATAGTTTAGTGTGCTGCATCGGGCGGGCATAGACGGTCTTGGCTTGGACTTGGTCTTATGACCGAAATCTTCTGTCTCTGTCCACTCGTAAGAACCACGTGAGTGCGAAAGAGACAGACGCAGGCGGTCATGGCCTGGCCGTGCCGAGTCCGCTCGATGCAGGACTATCGGTCTGATGAGTCTTAAGCCTCTCTGGGAGCTCCTAGCAGCGCCCTCTGCGCGGCACCTGGGTGATACAACAGACAGCCCGCCATCTCGAAATGGGGTCTGGGTCCGGTATTTCAGGCGGCTATGATTCGGCATGACATTGTCATTCGATGCCCGCGGGACTTCGAAATAGGATACAGATTTACAAAATAATATTTCTTTTAGATATCGTGACGCTCTGCGCCCCACACAACCAACGATGCGAATGAATTCGTTGTCGACATGGCGGGCTGTCGGGGCTTGTCTCACCGAGGTGCCTTCAGGGACCTTCCTTCAGGAATATCGTTTTCATGACCAATAATTTCTGAAGTGTAGAAAAGAAGGTAGGCGTACGCCAGACGGCGTCGTGGCGTAACAGGCTTCGCTCACCGCGAATCACTGTTCCGCCACTCCACGCCTGGCGCACGCCTACCTTTGCCTGCCGGCGGCAGTCACCTGACTACTAAGACACTGCGGGGACAGTCGATAGGACGCCATGCGGCCATTACTCTTTCCGCACGGTCACAGCCGCGCTCATGTTCTCACTCCCGAACGTATCTTGCATCGCCCTTTCGTTATCAATGCCACTCAACCAGTCCTAACCTATCCTTACCTGCCCGAGCCGAACCTACCCAGGCCCAAACTGATCAAGGAACAGACAAAACATTTTTGACCCAGTCGGTCCAGGGCTTCGCTATCGCTCAGCCAATTAAAGCATTAAAAGTTTAATCTTAAATTACGTACCGTGATAGTTGTTTTGCAGATCGAATCCAAGACCTTCATATCTGTCCTCTTCGCCATTTTCATCTTTAAGACCAATAGTGTCTGAATCACACAGACTTAACTGAGGGTCAGTACTTTCGGAAATGCCAGTTGAATTGTCACTTTAAATTCAGATGCTGTCGGAAGAGCAGTACTACCACCTGCAAGAATAAAAGGACGGAGAATATGGTCCCCAAAAAATAGTGTTAAAAAATATAAACACAGGTTCAGTTGCTGGCTATTAGACATAGCGGCGGAAGGCCACAGGAGTCAGATTTACTCTGCAAATAAAGTGACCTGTTGCAGGTACGGATCAAAACCATGCCCACAATAGGCCGAGTGACCCGATGTGTTAAGGCAGGTAGATACTCTTATCCGACAACGCTCTTCGTTCCGGTCCATGGCCTCGGCGATGGGTGGGGGCATGGGCGCAGGTGGGCCAGAGGCGAACTGGCTCCTAAAGGGCCCGGCGGGGAAATAGGTAGGGGGGCCCGGATTTGCCTACCTTCCAGGGGTTTTTAATACCAAATCGTCGCCTTTGCGTATTTCCGGCTTATTTGTAGAAAATATTTAACAAATGAAAGTGTCAGCAAGCGGCTCAACTCTGCAGATAATGCCGCATATGATTCAAGAAGACCTCACCATTACCTCCCTACCCCTTATAGTCTGGTATCTTTACGGCGATGCGCTAGTCACCGACATTGAAGTGATCCTTTGTGTATGTTGGCTTCATTTTTTATCGAGTGTGCGTCGTGCTTGGGGGCCCGGGGGGGATTTCCCCCCCGGCCCCCCCGGGCCAGTCCGCCCCTGAGGTGGGCGCCCTAGGGGCTGACAATGGTGTTGAGGACGTTGCTCCAGCTGATACTGCTCTAGTTGTTGATGTCGCTCAAGTTGACGACGTTGCTCCAATAGGTGATGTTGCTCCTGTAAACGATGCTCCAGTTGACAAGGTTCTTCCAGTTGATGTTGGCGTAGGTCATGTTGAATTTGATGCTGGAGAGGGTTCAAGTGGTGATAAGTATAAGGAAGCGGAGATGAATACAGATGAAGAGAGTGAAGAGGGTGAAGATGAACGTTAAGAAATTAGGTCGTAAATTTTCAAGCCTCTCATGCAGCTATAGATGGCTTACTTGCCATACTTCGCCCTCATCACCCAGCAATTCCAAAGTATGCAAGAAAACTCTTACTCACACCAACTTCCACAGAGGTCACCTTGCTGATGCTCTCGGGCGGTCTTATTGGCTGAGCGATAGCGAAGCCCTGGACCGACTGGGTCAAAAATGTTTTGTCTGTATGTCCGCGCGATTTCTCGAGAACGGTTAGACGTAGAGCTCGAATTTGGGCCACATCTTTCTTGCATCATACCAGAGTCAACCTCCCCTCGGGGGCACCGCAGCTCAAGCAGTGTCTAAGATGATTTTTAAAAGTGGTCTTAAATTTAAAATCCGCCGGTTGGGTGAGGTCAGTATGCGCCATGCGCATGTCAGGAAGGGGCGGATCAGTGACTCGAGTGGGTTACGATCGGTTGGGTTAGGTTAGTGGGGGCCTGGGTAGGTTAGGCTCGAGCAGGTAAGGGTAAGTTAGGACTGATTGCGTGAAATTGATAACGTAAGGGTGATGCCAGATACGTTCGCAAGTTAGAACGTGAGCGCGGCTGCGACCGTGCGGAAAGAGTGACGCCCGCAGGGCGTCCTGCTGACTGGCCCCGCAGGGTCCTGTCAGGTGACAGCCGCCGGCAGGCCAAGGTAGGCGTGCGCCAGGTGTAGAGTCGAGAAACAGTGATTCGCGGTAAGCGAAGCCTGTTACGCCACGACGCGGTCTGGCGCACGCCTGCCTTGTATCAGAGGTGTGTCAGAGCAAATACGAACGAGCCTGAGAGGGAGTGCAGATTGATCCTCCCGCGCTGCAAGAAACCAAGAAGGGACTCGGTTAGGCTCGGGTAGGTTGCGGCGAGGCATCACACTTTTGTACGAGTGCGGCACCATCACAGCACAGCAGTGTGGCGTCTTACGGGCTCTTCCTAGATTCACACTCTTCCTGTATTTGCCGTATAAAATAGTGCTAACAAGCGGCATCGTCCACCCGAGGCACATAACGTCACAAGGACGGCGTGCAAAGAGCGGCTCTCACACGGGGAGAGTAGGTACGGCTTGGTTTTTGGCTTCCGGGAAAATGTTGATTTAAAGCGTTAATTTTTGGCTTAGGGCTATCATGCTTCCATCAGATTTTGTCCACATTTTTAAAAACTCAGTTTTTTGGAGCACCATAGTGACCATCACGCCTTAAGAAAAGCTTTTTACGCCACTCTAACGTAAGAGCGGCCGTGGCACGAAAGTCTCACAAATTGCGGACAGGAGTTCGCCCATGGTTCGCCCAGTCTGAGCGACGCACCGGTCCGAAAAGAACTGGATGGGCTCTGGGCCTGGTTACGCGCCGAAGCAGCGGCTCTTATCGTTCCAACCTGGCGGTTCCCTGATAGCCCGCCGCTTGGAGTACACAAGCCCCCGCGACCGATCAGTAGGTCAGTGAATGTGGCCATGATGGTGGTGTTACTGCTGCTGGCGCTGGCTGCGGCCTCCTCAGCCGTGGTTCGCGCCGACGACTGCCTCTGCCAGACCGCACCGCAGGGCGCGGTCTGTGGGTCCGACGGCATCACGTACCCGAATAGGTGCGCCTTCGAGTGCGTGAGAGCGTCTGCTGAAGGTAAAGCGCTCGCTTGGAACACAGTAGTGGGTTACGGCTTGAGTCAGAAAACAAGTGCACTGGAGCCCATCGCAGCGGAAGCATCTTGTAAGCGTGAGACCTGAAGGATACGCCGGCAGGCCGCGGTCAAGCCACTTTGCTATAGCCCATCCCGACTCGTAGCAAACAACCGAGAGCCGGACCAAGGCTGGTGCATCATGTAGAGGCCGCGTGCAGGGTGTTTCTCCTCGTGAGGTCTTCCACTTCAGAGTGAAGTGGATGACCTCACGAGGGGAACACCCTGCAGAGCGTCCGAACGAAAAAAGAACCTGCATCCGTGCTGTAAGAAATTTTAAAACAAGGTAAGCGCACGCCAGACCGTGTCGTGGCGTAACAGTCTTCGCTCCTCGCAAATCACTGCTCCGCCAACCACAGCTGGCGCACGCCTACCTTGGCCTGCCGGCGGCTGTCACCTGACGAGTAGGACCGTTCGGGGCCAATCAGTCAGCACTAAGCCCTGGCGCTCATGTTCTGGCAGCCGGACGCATCCTACATAGCTCTTTAGCCCGTTCCGACACGTTTTGGTAAAAACGTACGGGACCCGGGCTTATGGTCGGAAGCCAATCTGTTCGTTCGTTGGTTCGTACGTCTGCTCACTGACTTATCGTTTACACATCAGCTTCAAATTTGGAGGATAGACCCCTTATGTGGCGTATACAAACGTACGGTGGCATCAATTTTCAAAATTTGTCGCGTTGCTGTTTTAAGAGAATTGTTTGATTTGTTAGGTTAGGGTTGGCCGCTGCGTGTGGTGCGCCTGCAAGGCGCACTCCGCCCCGTTTCGGGACGGGCTGAGGCTAGCGATCAATCGGTGCCAAAATATATACCAGCGGACGCATGTCTAGTGACTTGAGGCGGCGGCCGGATGCCCCCGCGAACGTCGCCGGCAGTAGGGATGCACATCGAATAAAACATATCGATGTTATCGATATCAATGATATGAAATGCCTTGTGATAAAATATCGATTATATCGGGAAAACATATCGATATTTGCGATATATCGATATTTTCGGACATTACCGAGAAACCGTTACAGAAAGTGGACAAAAGAACGTATTGTTCCAAATAAATACTGGTATTTGACGCAATACACAAAATCTAAAAATGGCGCCAGGTATAGGTGAAATTGCGATAAAAAGAAGCCATTCGGAAACCAAGGTACGACCTGACCAAAAGCAATTGCAGAGGATGTACAATGTAGTTTGGCGGTACAAAAGTTACTGTTTTCGATGCCATTTGTGTATGGACAGCGGAAGCGCGGCTGATATCTACAAATATCTTAAATATTCTCTAAAAAATATTCTACATATTCTCTTTAAATATCGCTCAAAATATCGATTAAAAATATCGATGTATCGGCGTATCGGCTTGCAAACCATATCGATATACCGATATCGAAATATCGGGAGAAAATATCGATATTTCGATAATATCGATACGTATCGTGCATCCCTAGCCGGCAGGCCAGGCTGGCCAAGTCCCCCTGTGTGCTAGCGTGTTTGTCATCGATGCCGCTCAACCATTCCTAACCTGCCCTTGCCTGCCCGAGCCTACCCTAGACCCTACCTAACCGAGCGTAACCCACTGGAGTCACTAATCCGCTGGAGCACAATTGCATGCAATGCATTGCAATCGAATGTGGGACATCGTTGTAGACCCTTACGCTATCTGGGGCTTCATGCGAAATGACACACAGGGTAGCATACTCTGGTATACCATAATGAAAACATTAAACCGACGCGTCCTAAGAACAACTGATCTGCCAGCTCCAGTCAAACAAGGAAGAAGTGTCAGCTCCGGTCGTTCGAGGACCGATGTGGCAGGTTTTGACCAACCAACATTTGTGCAGACCTGCGCGAATTAGGATATTCTGATTCCAAATATGCGACAATGTCGATAGATCGAAAAATGACACATTGACTGGAGCTGGTAGATCCGTCGTTTTCAGGACGCGTCGATTTAATGTTTTTACTAAAGTATACCAGGGTATGCTACCCAGTGTATCATTTCGCATGAAGCCCTAGATAGCGTAGTGGTCTACAGAGATTAATTTGCATCGATGTCCCACATTCAATTGCAAACGATGTGCTTGAGTCGAGGCCGCTCACCATTAAGGATTGAAGGCAGAGAGGGAGGTGGGGGGGGGGGGGGGCATGTTGACGGATAGCGGTGGCATGAGAGGAGTCAACTCCCCTGTCTCCCACTCAAAGTGAAGCGACTGGTTTGTTATTTTATTGGCACAGCCTGTCACTGCTCGTAGAACACACGAGAACGGGTGTCTCGGGATACTTGTTTGAATAATAATGCATCCAATTGGCTGAGCGAATGCCCTGGACCGACTGGGTGAATGTTTTCTCTGTATCTTTTGTTTGTCCGCACGAAAACGTTTCGTCGTAATATGCTCAAACTCACAGTAAATCCTTACGTACAGTTTCGTAGTTAGCTGCGCACAACATTAAACCTCAAGCTTACGCACATTTTTTGTGCGCAGTTTAGCACACAAGTGTGTATAACTACGCACAAAAACGTGCGTAATTGTGCACAAAAGTGAGCATAGCGTACGTATGCTTAACTTTGTACGGAAGGATTATACATAAAGATTTCCTTGTTTGGACCACAGCTTGCTTGCATCACTAGAGTCACCCCAGGGGCACCGCAGATCGAGCGGTTTCTTACATAATTTTCAGAAGTGGTCTAAAATTTACAAGGAGGGCGAACGCCAGACCGCG
The DNA here is from genome assembly GCA_026979955.1 of Megalurothrips usitatus. Lineage (NCBI taxonomy): Eukaryota > Metazoa > Arthropoda > Insecta > Thysanoptera > Thripidae > Megalurothrips > Megalurothrips usitatus. Next base: position 11,604,884 of record CM049600.1, read on the forward strand.
TCATGGCGTAACAGACTTCGCTTATCGCGAATCACTGTTCCGCCACTCCACACCTGGCGCACACCTACCTTGGCCTGCCAGCGGCTATTTGGTGACCCTGCAGGGCCAACAGTCAGCAGGACGATCTCGCTGTTTCAGACCGGTCGCAGCTACGCTCATGGCAGCCGGACGTATCTTACATTGCCTTTGTGTCATCGATGCCCGTTAACCATTCCTAACCTACACTTACCCAACTGCGCCTAACCTACCCAGGTCTCTACTAGCTTAACCTAACGGAGCGTAACCCACTCGAGTCATTGATCCCCTGCTCGACGCCGGAGGCTGCATTCATTCCCCATATCCCTACGATGCCTTAGTGCAGTGCCGCAAACCGCATTTCTCCATGTCACTTAGTTCTCGAGTTGCAGCGGTCGTTACACGTAGCCCTCGAGGACGGAGTTCCTAGTCTCAAGACCGGTGGCTGTAATTATTCAAAGCACCCCCCCACCCCCATGGCGTAGTGTGGTGCATTGCCGCGGCCCGCAAAGTACATCGTCGAAAACCGCAAGTCAGCACATCATAACATTGGAAAGATAGCAGTTGGCTCTCGAGCACGGGGTGCGTGGTCTGGAGAGAGGTCGTCATAGTAGGGCGCCCTTCTTTTCTTTTGCCGCGGCCTGCAAATGTCTTTGTCGAAAACCGCAGGTCGCTAGGCCGTACCGTTTAAATGACGGAAATGCCTCTCGACGACGGGATGCGTGGTTGCCAAACGAGTACAAGGATGGCCGAACCGCTATTGGCGATCCAAAGATTCACGGTGACGCCCCTAGCGGCGGAACCTCGAAGCTGCCTACGAAAGACGCGCTGAGCGCCCGGCGCCGGTTCGCATGCTGGGGTCGTGTTTGTTATTGCTTGGTTTTCGCAATGCTTTCCGTAATTGATGCCATGAATGCGTCTAAGGGCTTTATTAGACCCATGCGGGAAGGGGAAGAGTTAATGAAAAGTGGCATGGTAGTTTCGGTCGGAAAAAAAGGGGAAAGAAAATGATACCGTGCATATCGAAGGTTTGGTTCTACGCACATCAGGTCTTCAGAGCAAAGACCCTGCTGTTGTTCAAATTTGGATTGACACCTTGAAAGAATATGGTGAGAGAGTTGTCAAAGACAATGAAGAAGAATTTCGTAAACTCTGTGACTGTCCCGCTGGAAACTCGTCGAAGTGCAAACACATACTAGCTGTGATGCTCTGCTTGGCAAGGTAACCTCTCCAGAACTGTAAATAAATGAATCTTTGCTTTTTATTTTTCCTCATTGTAATCACAAATAGTCTTGTTACAGCCTGGATGAAGAAGAACTAGATGACTTGAGTTGTACGGACACAGAGAAGCAGTGGGGTGCTTTGAAAGCTTCCACTTTAAAGGAGTACGAAGCAAAACCTCTCTCTGATTTATGCCATGTCAAAGGCAAAAGAGATGTATATGTCAAGAACATGCCTGAAATTACCTCAGAAATGAAGGAGAGATGGAGGAATAAACTTATGAACTGTAAGCACTCTGAATAGTAGCGTTGCGACCATGGGAGACATTACTTTATTATATTTTGTGGAATACTTCAATGAATTGTTTGTTATAATTTTGTTACTGTAACTCATGAAATTACTGCAGTAGATCACTTTTACGGGGCCTTTTTCCCTAGAAGTTTTATTTTATGTTGGACTGACCCAGTGTTATTTTAAAATGAAAGTATTGCCTATGATAGAATTTTTTTTCATGAAACTATCATGATAGAATGATTTGCATATGATATTTGTATATTTTTTTCATTTATGGGAATCTCTTGGAATTTTATGAAGTTTGGTTTTCAGTGTACATGAGAATGCTTTCTGATAGAGTGTTAGTGTATGGTGGTGGTATAAAACTTGTGTATTCCTTTGTATTATAGGTGCACCCCTCAGTGAATATTCCATGTTCATGAGTTGCTTGCGCATGGGCCAAGGTCTTGCTGTCAGTGATGAGGATAGAAATAGCCAAATTGGAGAGAAACTATTGCTTCTGAGGAGGCTGTTGAGTTATCGTAGTTGGTGTGCCCTTGGTGAAGTTAGAAAAATGACTCTCACAAAATTGGAGACATTGCCACCTGAACTGCTTGATTTTTATGAAAAACATGTTTGTGTGACACTAGAAGAAAGTGTTAATATTTGTGCTGCAGAGCAAGGGACACCAGAGTGGCACCGAGCTAGGAAAGTAAGGCAGACTGCATCAAAAGCAAGAGCTCAATTTACATATTATGTGAATAAGAAAGCTAATTGGGATGCAAGGTATGCAGAATTGTTTCATGGAACTTTCCGTGGAAATGCTGACACAAATAGAGGATTGCAAGATGAGGGCCCATGCAGAGATAAAATTAAAGAGAAAAATTATTGTGATGTACTTGAATCTGGTCTTTTAGTGCGCCCTGAACTGCCTTGGCTGGCAGCTAGTCTTGATGGGACAATGCTGGATGATAATGGGCGTTTTGTCAGGAACATAGAAATTAAATGTTTTAAGGAAGGAACTAGACTCACTTCTAATGAGCTTGTTGAAATGGAAGCAATTCCAACTGTAGATAAAAATGGAAATATGAAAAAAACTAACCAGCACTATGCTCAAGTTCAACTAGGTATGTTATTGTCAGGACTCGATGAATGTGATTATTGTTGTTATTCTAGAGTTAATGATGATTATGCATGCTTTAGAATTAATTTTGATGAGGAACATGTGTTGGAACTGTGCTCCAGATTAGTTAATGTGTACTTTGAAAAGTTCTTGCCAAGAATGTTTGCATTCCACAGTAAAAGTGATGTACCTGGTGGAGAGGAGGAGGACGAAGAAGATTTTGATTAAAATATTACACAATTAGTTGTTGGACTTTACTTTACAAATACATCCCAGTCAGAATAAAATGCACATTCTCTAAAATTATATTTCTGAATGCAATACACATATAGTCTCAATTTTTAAAATCAAAATAAATTCAGTAATTTTTTTGAACTTAGAAGAGACATAGAATTAAAAAGGGCTTTGAAGTGCAGATAAAAAAATATCACATGAATTTGTCTATGTTAATAACAGGCGGTCCAAGGTTTGTTAAACCACCAACAATTGTAAGCACATCCTTAACATAAGGAGCTAATGTCCAGGAAATCACTCCACGCAGAAATTCATACTGTCTCATACGTTGTATTACTCTCTCCACATGAACTCGTGCTCGAGCAATCTCAGCATTCTTTAGGGCATCTTCACGGCTCATCTGCTGCTGTCTTTTCAAAAAAGGTGGTCTGATGAGGTCAAGGCAGTTCTGGAATGGAGACACAGAGGTGAAGATGATAATGTACACAAAACACTATTTCAAAACAATCTTTATTTAGAATAATTACCTCTGGACATTCCTTTTCAATCCTGTAGCCCTTGTCAGCCATGACACCATCTCTGAAGTCTAATTTAAGGAGAATCCCACTGTCATTCACAATTCTTTTATCAGAAGCTCTTCCTCCATATGGTTCACTGATTTCTGTTATCAATCCGGACGGGGCTACTCCAAAATTAAATTTCACTGTATAATTTTTTTTGTACTGAGAATAAGATAAAATCCTACATTTCAAACACTTGCACTTTTCAATTGGAGTTTCTGCACAATCCAAAACAATTCTTGTGTGCTTGTAATGTTTGAATGACAGTGGTAGATTACATTTAATTAGCTCTTGGTCTGGAAAGGGAATCATGACTTTGAGGACCTCTGCCAGCATAGGACACATGTCTGAAATAACTAGCACAGGTTTGACCTGTCACACCAAACAAAACCCCTAATGCTGCAAATGTCATGTTCTCCTTAATTTTCACCATAGTTAAAATCACTCTGTCTCTCACTGAAAGAACTTTCTTGTTGGTGGTTGCCTCCACAGCAATTTCTTCCACACAGGAAACAATGGCATCAAGCAGATCAACTGAATGAATCCCAGTGAATGTAAACAAGTTCACTTTATTATTAAGCAGGTCAGAAAGAGTGAAAGAGACTGCGCTCTCTTCCTCAGTCCAAAGTGGAAAAAGGTTCACTTGAGTGCACTTCTCTGTTGGATTGCCAGAAGTTAAAATGTCAGCTAGTCCATAGCTGTCTTCTGGTCTTTTCTTTCTGAAGTCAGCTAGGGCAACTTGGCATGAAACACTCAGAGCAGCAGTGACAACAACAGGTGTATCCCTGCTGTCATCAAAGTTTTCTTGATTCAGAGATGCAGCATCGTCAGTGAGAGTTGTTTCAGAAGTTTCATCAGATGTTTCCCTGAAGATAAATTATAAGGGTCATATCAAAAACAGAAAATAATTTGAATTTTAAATATGAGACAAACTGATCACAAACCTGGTTCTCCTTTGCTGAGCCCTTCTAGTGCGAGCCAACTTTCTTTCCTGTTCTGATTCTGTTTCTTGAGTGTCATACTTCCGCAGTGGGAGGTTTTGACTAGGAATAGTTTTTGGTTTTAGTTTATGTTTGACAGCATCTGAAACCACAAGTAATTCGTCATAAAATATGTTGTTTTCACAAACATTTTCAAGAGCCTGGAGAGTCAAAGCCGCACTTCAACTGCTCTTTGCACTAGCAAATCGACTTCTTCACATGGCATTTCCATGTACTTTAGGAGGGGAATTTTTCTAATTGAATATACTTACTGTTGTGTTCGGGGCTGCTCCGGTAGCACCGCCGTCGGGGTAGGCCACCCCTCGGGCCATCGGCCCGGCCGGCCGGGCGGCGCCGCCAGCCGCGCCGGCTCGCTCTGCGCAGCGACACTCTGGGTCCGGCTCCGGCCGTGGACGGTCTGTCTGTACAGTGCAACGCAATAAACCAGTGCGTCTTTTACCGACTGACCTTCCTTCCTTCACCCTTACCATCGGACATCACAGTGGCGACGAGTTTTCGAACCAACGTGGGAGCAACGGACAGCGACAGCAGCCACCACGCGCCGGAATGGACCGACCCAGAGGCTGACAACAACACAACGGGCAAGTACAGTCACCGCCAAGAGTTGTTGTCAGTGAACCGCGCACCAGCCGCACCATGGCGTCGTCGGCGTTTCCGTCGTTTGACCCGGACGGGACGCAGAAGTGGACGGTTTATTACCAAAAATTTCTGTTCCACTGCGAGCGCCGCGGCGTGGTCGCGGACGCCATGCGGAAGGCCGAGCTGGTCTCCATATCCTCGGACCACATGTTTGAGTTTATGGAAGCGATCATGGGCCAGAGCCTCCGGAATGAGGCTGTGACATTCGCGGCCCTCTGTACTCGAATCGAGCAACACTTGCAGCCGGAACCGAGTGTGATTGTCGCGACGGCCGAGTTCAACCTCCGCAACCAGCTTCCCGGTGAGACGATCACCGAGTACGTGACGGTGCTCAGGAAGATGGTGAAGCCCTGCAAATTCGGTGCGTCGGAGGACCGCGCGCTCCGCGACCGACTCGTGGTCGGAGTCGCGAATCTGGACATCAGAGCGCTCTTGTTCCGGTCCGGGGACAACATCTCTATGGACGACGCCGTCAAAGCGGCCAGATCCGCCGAGTTGGCCCAGCAGGCGGCCATCGACGTGACGGCGGGGAACGGAAGTGCCGGCGGTTCCGAAGCGATGCACAAATTTCACGGTTCCGGAAAGGGTAATAGGAATACCCTACCGCACAGTTCTAAATCTGGCTCTGTCTCTGAATGCTATAGGTGTGGCGCGGAGCACGACCCCGAGTCGTGCCGCTTCAAGAACACGGTCTGCAGCTTCTGCAGCAACGTGGGCCACATCGAAAGGTGGTGCTTCACGAAGAAGCGCACCCTGGAGGCAGAGGCCAAGAAGAAGAAGAAGCAGCAACGGAGGCCGAAGGGGCGCACCAACGCCATGGCCGCGTCCGGGGCACAGCCACAGCCGGCGGGGCCGTCGGGGGCACCCAACCCCCAGACCGGGGCGCGGGCTCAGTTGTCTGCCCTGGCCGCCGACTTGGCCGCCGCCGCAGCCAATCTGAACGAGGCCGCGGGCGTGGAGTATTCCCTGTTCAAAATGACGACTGGAAAGGGTGAGTCACACTCTGTCGATCCCATGCTGATTCCGCCGCCGAAAATGTTACAGATCGCCGTCGACCAGAGCAAGATCACGTTCGAGATCGACACGGGGGCGCCGGTCACGCTCATCAGCAAGCGGACCATGGAGCGGCTGTGGCCGGAACCACGGCCCACACTGCTCGAGTCTCCGATCAAGCTCACCGTCTGGACGGCGCACCCAGTCAGGATCCTGGGGTACTTCTGGGTGACGGCGCACACCGCCACGTCGGGGACGTGCCGGCTGCCCCTCTTCGTCGGCGATGGTCCGGAAGCCGGGGCCAGCCTGTTGGGACGCCAATGGTTCCCAGCGTGCGGGGTATCGCTGCAGATACACCAGCTCTCAGGGCCGAAACCACAGGTCGGTACACTCAACATAGAGGGTTACGAGTGCTTCCGGCCGGGGCTCGGGGAGTACCGCGGCAAGCCGGTGTCGTTCCACATTGACCCGGCGGTCCGGCCAATGCGTTTCAACGCCAGGAAGGTTCCGTTTCCGAAGCAACAGGCAGTGGAGCTGGAGATTGAACGCAAGGTGGCAGACGGGGTCTGGCGGGGACCGCTGCAGACAGCAGAGTGGGCCACGCCCATTGTTCCCGTTTTCAAGGGCACCGGAAGGCCGCGGCTGTGTGGGGATTACCGGATCACGGTGAATCACGTGATCACGCCCGATCACTACCCCATGCCTACAGTGGAAGATGTGTTCTCTACACTGTGTGGGGGGACCGTCTTTTCCAAGATTGACCTCACACAGGCGTACACACAGGTACCCGTGGACGAGGCCACGGCAAAGGTCCTCACCGTCAACACCCACAAGGGGCTGTTCTCCGTCCACAGGTTGCCATTCGGGGTCAGTGCCGCGCCCGGGATTTTCCAACGTCTGATTTGCGACTTGTTGGCAGGTCTGGACGGAGTCAAGGTCTGGCTTGACGACATTCTCGTCAGGGGCAGGACGCGCCAGGAGCATGATGCACTTCTCCATGAAGTGCTCACCCGTCTCAGCGCAGCGGGTCTCCGGGTGCACGCCGAGAAGTGCCAGTTCTACATGACCAGCCTAGACTACCTGGGGTTTCACCTGGATGCCGAGGGCGTGACGCCGTTGCCGGACAGGGTCGCGGCCATCGCCAACGCGCCAGCCCCCACAAATGTCAGTGAGTTGCGGGCATTTTTGGGCAAACTGAATTTCTATGACAAGTTTCTGCCGCACCGGGCAACAGTTTGCGAGCCCCTCTACCGGCTCCTGGACAAGGAGGCCAAATGGGTATGGGGCGACCAGCAGAAGGATGCGTACCAAAGGGCCAAGGACATGCTTTGTTCCTCTGACTTACTTGTACATTATGATCTCAACAAGGAAGTCGTGGTCGCAGCCGACGGGAGCCCGGTCGGGGTCGGCGGAGTGATCAGCCACATCTGCCCCCCGGACGACAGCGAGCGCCCCATCGAGTACGCCTCGCGAGCGCTGTCAGCGGCCGAGCGGAACTACTCGCAGCTCGACATCGAAGCGCTGAGTATTATCTTCGCGGTCAAGAAGTGGCACCGCTACTTAGCGGGCCGCAAGTTTGTGATTCTGACGGACCACCAGCCTTTGGTTTGGTTGTTTGGGCGTCAGAAACCCATGCCACAGGTCCTGAGTCCGCGAGTCGAGAGATGGCTCATCACTCTCGGCTGCTACGACTATGAAATCCGCCACCGGCCAGGGAAGCTGCACTCGAATGCTGACGCACTAAGCCGTTTGGTAATTCCAGGGACGGCGCCGTCGGACACACCGGAGCCGTGTGGGTTGTTCCTCATGACGGGGATAGGCAGCCCGCACCTCACCTGGGAGCAGGTCGCCGAGCACACGGCAAAGGACGAGACGCTGCAACGAGTCCTGAACTGGGCCCGGGAAGGATGGCCTTCGCAGGACCCTGGGGGCGAGGCGGGCGTCTACTACAAGAAGCGCCTGGAGGTGTCCGTCAGCCGAGGCTGCCTGCTGTGGGGCGAGCGAGTCATCGTGCCACCCAGCCTCCGCCAAGCAGCGCTGCGTCATCTCCACGCCGCCCACATGGGTATCGTAAAGAGCAAGTCCTTAGCCAGGGTACTCTTCTGGTGGCCAGGATTGGCTACTCAGATTGAGGACATGGTGGCTAGATGTCCGAACTGCCAGGCGACGCGGGCTCAACCACCGGCGTTGCCAGTGACGCCTTGGCCGCAGCCAACAGGGCCGTGGCAGAGGCTGCACATTGATTTTGCAGGACCCTTTTACGGGAAAAATTTTCTGGTAGTCGTGGACGCCCACACGGGGTGGATGGACATTGGTCTGGTGTCGGGGCACACGACAGAAGAAGCCATGCGCTGTCTCCGCACGTGCTTTAATTACAATGGCCTCCCGTTCACTATCGTTAGTGATAACGGGTCGGCGTTCACTGCCAGAAAGTTCCGGGAGTTCTGTGCGACGCGGGGGATACGCCAGCTTTTCACTGCGCCGCGTCAACCATCCTCCAACGGCAGGGCCGAACGGATGGTACGGTCGGGCAAGGAAATGCTCGAGAGGCAGGTCCTTGATGGGCAGGACTGGCAGTCCAGAGTGGACAACGTTCTGGATTCGTTACGTTCCACGCCAGGGGAAGACGGCAAATCGCCCAACGAGCGGCTCATGGGACGACAAGTCCGAACAGCACTTTGGTTGGTCAGGCCGAAACCTGAGGGACTTGAACCCGCTTCTCAAAGTGTTCGTTTCTCCCCAGGCGACCCGGTGTGGTTCAAGAAGTTTGGCTCCAAGAAATGGCATGCAGCGACGGTGGCCCGGCAGCACGGGAACCGCATGTCCATCCTGGACAACGGCGCTGTCCGCCACCACAACCAGCTCCGACGACGGGCAGGTGCAGCAGCAGCTCGGAGGCCAACAACGTCCACAGCCAACGGGGGCCCGACCAGGGCCACGACCACTCCAGGGGGCTCAGGTGGGCCCAGGATCATCTGGAGCGGGTCGACAGGGACGGCCGACGGCGGGGCGCCTCCGCCCCCGCCTCCGCCGCCTCCACCGGGTGGGGACGGGCCCCTTCGCCCGCCACCACCACCGCCGCCGTTCCCGCCGGGCAACGGCGGGGGACAACCAGAGCCACCGCCACCGCCACCACCGCCACCGTCACCGCCGCCGTTCCCGCCAGGCAACGACGGCGAGGGTCCAGGACCGTCAGGCGGCACCGGGGGCAGCACGGCGAGAACGTCGACACCGTCGGGCCACGGCGACGGGCAGCCACAGCCGCCGCCGAGGGGGCCGGACCGAGGCCGCGGCCGCGGCCCACATCCCGGACCGTCTGGACGATGGAGCCCAGAGGGACGCCGTAGGCACAGCGGCGGTTTCCGACCGGGACACCGGGGACACGCCGGCGGCGACCAGCACCAAGGCTGGGGAGGAGCCGGACGCAGCCCGAGGGGCCGCGACCGCTCCGACGACCATGGAGGAGCCCGTGGTCGGGGCTACGGGGGCCCAGGCCACCCGAGGCCCAACGGCGACCACCGCGGAGCCCGCGGAGGGAGCCGGGGTAGCGACGCGCAAGGCGGGACGGGAAGGGGTTCGTCTTCTGCTCGACCCGAACGCGTGACGCGGAACCCGTGCCCTAGGTACACCTAACCTGGGCATCTGTCAGGGGTGACAGATTTTTTTTTTTGGGTTTGGGATTTCCCAGTAGTTTAGTGACGTGCTATTTTTATTGTTTTCGGTAAATTCCAGTACTGAGTGCAATGTTTATATAACAGACTTTCTTTGATGTGATTTTGCCTTGCACAGTCTGGGGTAATTTGCTACTGTTAAATTTTCTTTTGTTTTTGGTATGGTAACAGCACGGATCTAATGTGGGATTTTTTTTTTTCTTCCTGTTTGTGGGTTGGTATCCCCATATCTCTCTTCATTAAGGATGTTTTATTCCAAGGGGGGAGGGATGTTGTGTTCGGGGCTGCTCCGGTAGCACCGCCGTCGGGGTAGGCCACCCCTCGGGCCATCGGCCCGGCCGGCCGGGCGGCGCCGCCAGCCGCGCCGGCTCGCTCTGCGCAGCGACACTCTGGGTCCGGCTCCGGCCGTGGACGGTCTGTCTGTACAGTGCAACGCAATAAACCAGTGCGTCTTTTACCGACTGACCTTCCTTCCTTCACCCTTACCATCGGACATCACACTTACTGGCAGCAGCTGGAAAATAGTCGGAAGGTGAAAAATGACAAGAACAAACTCGCATCGTAGCCGACGCTGGCTTTCCCATCTTCAGTGCGGCTTCCCACTTCTTCTTCAAATCCTTCTCTTTAGGAAACAAATGGAGGCTTATGCCGGGACCGGAGTATTGCGAACATTGCGGAACACAACAATAATTTGTATTACGCCCCTTTTTGCCACTCGCATCACTTGTAGTTGCGTAAGAATGCTCCATAATGTCGAGTTCCCTTCGAACGCCTATGATGAACCGGCACTGGGCGCTCAGCGCGTCTTACGTAGGCAGCTTCGAGGTTCCGCCGCTAGGGGCGCACCGGGAATCTTTGGATCGCCAATACGATGGCGAGCGCTGCAAACCACGCCTCTAGGTGGCTCGGTTCTCCAGCGAGGGGGCCGCCACTCAGGGTCTTGGTGTACACAGGACTACGGGATTACTTGGATTACGCGGGACTATTACGGATTACGTGGGACTCCGCGGGACTCCGCGGGATTACGTGAGACTACGTGCGATTACCTGTGAATACGCGGGATTACCTGTGACTGCATCATTTATCCATCATTTACTTATGTACAAATGAAATCTTATGAACACTTTCTCGATTTTGTCGTATTTGTCAAAAGTACAAAAAGCTACGTAGACGTAGGGAAAGGGGGGGGGGGGCAGAGGAAGCTACGCAAGTCCTCAGGGGGGAGATAGGAAGTCGAAATACGGCCAAAATAGGGCTACGTACTTTATGGGCAACCCCTAAGAGGTATTTGGTTATAGGAGGACGGTAGCCGAATGGTAGCACTTTTTGCATCTGCCAAATCGTTCGACAGTATTGTACGCTGTAATGTTTTCAAATGCTTCAGTTATTATTAATTTATTAATGTTAATTTATATTAGGAAATAAATCTGTTTTGGTGGTACGGTGACAAAGACAAAATTCAAAGCAATGATGGGAACTCTCACACCTAATTTTCAAGCATTCCTTGATCTTATTGCAGCACCCTGAATATATTTAATTTTGGTGATGTGTAAGGGAGGGTGGGGCACAATGGGACACTTTTTTTCTCAGCCGTCTCTTTGTAAAACTGGTTGAGATAAAAAAAATCAAAATGTGCCTGACATATGCTTTGGTATGTCCTCCTTCTTGTTTAATGGTTTTTGAGACACGTAGATTGTTCCGTTGGCTTTAAAAAAGAAAAAACCACGTTGTTGCATCTGTCCCATTGTTCCCGGGTACCGGGTACAATGGGACACTTCCTGTTTCACTGATAATACAGTATTTTGGGGCTAAAGAAAATCTGAAACAGCTGAAAGATGTTTTATTAAACATTTTCAAGTAGAAACAAAACGGCTTTCATGGTCACATTTGCCGTAAATTAAAATAAAAAACATAATGGCTTTCAGATCACATTTTCCTAAAATCAAATAAAAATATACTTAGCCGCGGCATTTTCCCTAAAATGGCGGTTAAAACACATTTAATAATACGAAATCTATCATTCATAAGTGAGAAAAACACTCTGGGGTATAACGGGACACTAAACCGAGTGTCCCACTGTACCCCACGCAGTCCTGTCCCATTGTGTACTGAATGGCACCTCGCACTCGTCGCGTTCTGGCACCCTGACCTCCCAAGCCGCGGCGATGCGGCGACGCTCATGCATGTCCGAAGGGCCAAGCTCGTATAATATTCAATTAAAGGACGACTCGGACCGCTACATTTCGTGCAATATAAAAAATATAAAAGCGAAATAATTTACTTTGCCTGTCTTTCCTGACGAAAAATGTTTAAAACGCTCCCCTCCGGAAGAGGTTTGTCCGCCGGACTTGCCCCCTCGGGTCAAGAACAGCGACAACCACCACCGCCATCCATCGTTATTGGCAGTCGCTGCCAGTAGCGCAAGGCGGCAAATTTGAAGGTGTCCCATAGTGCCCCATGTCCCATTGTGCCCCACTCTCCCTTACTAAAAGAGCAACTGTGAAAATTGATATATTTGTAGCCATTTACACCGGGTATGGTGCCTGCCTACAATCAAGGCGCCTCCTTGGCGCTGATCCCCTGTGTCACGGCCTGATTACATCCGTTTCAACGTCTGATTACGTGATAGTTTGTGAAATTGCGCGGGATTCCGAAGCATCACTCCAGATTACCGGAAGATTTCAGGGGATTACCAGAGGTTCCGGAGAACTGCGCGGGATTACCAAGAAATTCGGAAGATTGCGGGAGACTACTTGGGATTACGGGCGTAATCCCTCAGCTACACAGGATTACGGGGATGGCGGCCCCCTCGTTCTCCAGATATTATCAAAAGTCTGCTTCAAATGGACGCAATCGTGGATCTGGAGCGCGGGGGGTGGGGGGGGGGGCGGGGGTTACTATGCACGTGTCTGTATTCCTTGTCCCATTCCACGGGGGGTCGGTTCTATAGCAAATTTGGATAGGGGCCACTGTTTGGCCCTGAGACGGGATAGTAGAGGGCTGCGCAACTGCAGTCCACCTTCCCAATAATTTAATTTTTGGTATTTTATAACAATTGAAAAAGTTTTCTAACAAACTACCTAAGATACGGCGCCCTAAATGTGAGGTTGGCTCCGAAATGCTGGTAGGAAGATATGGTCCAAATATCAGCCTTCTAGAACTAACCGTTCTCGAGAAATCGCGCGGACAGACAAAACACTTTCTACCCAGTCGGTCCAGGGCTTCGCTATCGCTCAGCCAAAAATCGGCCGGCTGGGCTAGGACGGTAGTCGTGGGGAGAATCACTCGACCAAATCTTGTACACAGATGTCAGGGTTTCAAACGATTTCACGGGAAACACACACAACATTTTTCTAAATTTTATGGCCGTTTTAAGCCGGATAACATACTCGTTTTTATCAGAAAGTTTGTATGGATTGTAGACTTGGATGCCCATCTGACTTTCATTTTGAGATTTCCCCAAATGTGTACACAGGATTTCTCGAGTGGTTACCACGGAAATAAAATTACCAACTGATCCTTCGTGATTTCCCAGACTTTTTTTTAACAGTGTACCAAGGTGGTGTACACGCGATCACCGGAGTTGTCAACCCCTCGACCGTGTCCCTTGTACGGGCTGATCGTCTCCGGGGCAGGGTAAAGGCGAGGCAAATTTCACCAAGTTGGTTGCATCGCTCCCTCAAAGGAATTCTCTCGCGTGCTACGAACCTAACCTAACCAAGAGTTCTATAGAAACGTTTTTCAGAGCGTCGGCATCTCGTTTTGTCTTGACCCGATGCTCTTAATAACGTCGAGAACATCTCATTAAACCGAGGCCTTTTTTTTCTGGGTGACGCTACAGAGTTCGAAGCAGGAATGTGACCCCGAACCTCGCCACCCGTGCTTCCACAGCCGTAACTTTGCCAACAGGCCTCCGCGTGGTGAGGGTCGGGCCGTGCCCCGAAGCGGCTCCCCCGTCGCAGGACCTGGACCAGCTGGCGCACTGCAACACCGCTTGCATGAGGGACTACAACCGCTGCGCCTCCACGTGTCCGGACTACGGCTGCAGGCGGGACTGTGCCCGCACACAGCTGGCGCAGTGCAACTGCAAGTGTGCGAGCCTGATCCCGTCGTCCGCGGCAGCGCGCGGCCCTGCGGCCCCGGCCGGCCGTGCCCTCGACACGTTGATCCCGTGGATGAACACTTTTAAAAGTGCGTCGCTGAAATTACAACCGCCCTTCAAACAGCATTATTTCGTCGAAACGGCAACAAATTTTGCTAAAACAACACCATTTTCCTGTTACTTGAACGACAAATATCGTTATTGCTACAGCATTATGGTGTTGGTTCAACATTTAACATTGTTATCCCAACCAAGTACCCTGTTGAACAAACAATATCTGTTGTTGGTCTAAAAACATTTTTATTGATCTAACGGTAAATATTTGTTACTTCAACAAATTGCTTAACTTGTTGCAATGAAGACAAGTATCTTAAAAATAACTGATCAACACTTTTGTTGTATTTCGGTAAAACGAGAAATGATTGATTAAATTATTTTAAGACGCACACCATCGTTTTCACAACACGCAACTATTGTAGAAATGACAAATTAAAACCACAGGCCCGACAGAAAATGTCGTTAAAGTAACGAAAATAAACAGCAGAGGCAGTTGTCGTTGAAACAGGAAAATGTTGTCAATTTTTGGGTCGTTAGACTAACAACTTTATTTTTAACAGTGATGGCCGCGGACGCGAACTTGACCGCCGCTGACTCCCGAGCCGCGCCGCTAGGCGACGCTGAGAGCGAGTACGAGCAGATCGCCGGCTGCTACGTGCGGTACTTCCGAGCCTTCAGCACGTGCGCCGCGCGCTGCGGCACGGGCGCGGCCGCCGACGAGCCGTGCATCTTCAAGTGCGCCCGGCCGACCTTCAGCGGCGTGTGCTCGTGCGAGTCCTCGAGTCCCAGCGGCGGCGATATCGACGGCTTCGTGACGTGCGCGAACCAGTGCACGTCGCAGTTTAGCTCGTGTATGGGCCCGTGCAGCGATGCCGGCTGCTCGGAGCGATGTGCCCGGTCTGTTGTTGCGTGCACCTGCTCGTGTCGGAGCCATCTGGAGAAGGCGCGCCGGGCATCGACCGGGTCGGCGCAGTCCGTCGCGGTCGCCCTTGCCGCGCAGCTGATCCGCGGAGACGATAAGAATGCAGCGGAGATCATAAAGTGCTTGAACGAATACCTACAAGAAATAGCTGCGTGCATTGAGACAGGCAGTCAAGATGAGGCCACGATCAAGTGCGTCCTCTCAAGCCTAAGCGACATGTGCGACAATTGTGGTGCCGCGGCGACACCGACACCGAATCCGACAACGTCGGCCCCGGCGGCCTTCATGACGCCGTGGCCGAACCCCGTCCCCGACATCTTCTCCATGTGCGCCGCCGTTTGCCTGAAAGACATTGAGTACTGTGTACGAGAGGTGTGCTCTCACGGCGGTGCTCCAAATTCGGATTGCGATTATCAGTGCGAAGAGCTCCTGATCGTGGACGTCGCCAAGTGCCAGTGTGGCTGCAAGCAGTACATCGAAGCGTACGACCCCCCTTTCCTCATGTCATCTCGGCATCGCGCTGGCGCTCTATTCGGAACTTTGGCAGCGCGGAGAGTGGGCTCGGGAACCTCAGAAGCCCAGGTCTGCGTCTTTAAAGCCATCGATGAATATTCGCTCCGATGTACTTCCAAGTGCGACACGAAGGCCTGCGTGAAGGAGTGCGTCAGGGAGAGGGTGGACGCATTCTGCGAGTGCACCGACCCGGACCGCCTCACGACTCCACCGCCCTCCGCGTCGCCGCCCCCACCGACTACCGCGCCAGTCTCAGCGGCGCTGAGCCAGGCCGCGCCCACACCAGCACTGATGCTCGCATTGTTTGTGCTATTTCTCTGCACGCACGCGTAGACGTCACAACGAGGATTTTTGGTGTTGCAGGGGAGTGGGGTTTATGCCGTCTTTACACTGTCAGAAATTTCTTTGGAAATTTCCAAAGCCAAAGAATTAAGGATAGGAAATTTCCTGACCGTTGTTTGGAAATGTCCAAAAATAAATTTGGATTGTTCCCAAAAATGGAAACAAGATTTTTGTGGCTAGAACAGTTAGTAATAATACGGAAATCAAATAAGACATGTTAAAAACATATTTTGGATTTTCCGAAAAATTGTTACAAATGTCCAAAAAATAGAAAATAAATTTTCTTAGCGATTGTTGTTTTTTTAGGGTTCTTTCAGTGTAGTGGGCGAGCGATTTTGATGTTGCGAGTCACATCAGTAAAAACACGCCTTCTATGGTAAAATCAGAAAGAGAGCGGGCACGGCAGCGCAGTGGTCAAGACGAGGCCACGGATTGAGCGCTGGCCCTCTAGCGTCGTCTTCACTGCGCTGCCGTGCCCGCTCCCTCCAGCGATACACGCCGTGGCCTGGTGGGTACCGCATCGGACTGTTAGCCGTGTTGTCGGCGGATCGGACCCGGCCCACGGGGCCGCCTTGTTTTCTTTTCGCCGCTTTGCAGCCTCGTCTGAATCTCGTCTTCCTATCCTCGTCCCGCCGACTGGATCGGCACCAAATCCAGCCGGCCAGCACACCAGATTCACGCCGGGATCATACGAGAGGAAGACGACGACACGCAGCCCGTTCTCGTCTTCCTCTCGTCTCCCCGCGACCTGTCCTCGGTCTCCTACTGGACTGCACGTGCTCGTCAGCTCGTCTACGCTGGAAGACGAAATAAAGACCGCTCGACGACGATGCGCAGTTTTCCGATTCCATACGGGTAGCGCCGCTAGCGCTAATGCGAATTTAAGAAAAAAGATTTATTAAAGGTGCCAGTGGAACCAAACGGGGTTGCATGGAAATTAAATTTAGCTAAATTGACATTCAGTGAACATCCACTAGATAAAAATAAAAAACAAGCACTAGAAATGTGAAAAATAATGAAAACCTATCAAAAACCCAAATGTGTACACACGCCAACTTCTGTTTTAACCAAAATGATTGGTTCGATTTCTAAAGTTAAATCTGACAGAATGGTTCTCAGATCAGAAAAACTGCGGCCCGAACGTGAGAAGAGCTTTTCTACCGAGTCAATCGACCGCAGCGCCGTGATATAGGGTAAGAGAAAAGCCGGAAAAACTACCGCCGGCCAGTACCACTTGTATCGTGGCATCCATTAATTGAGTCACTTCGGTTCAAAACAAGGGCCTGCCACTGCGGACGTCGGCGAAAATTCTCCCTTTTTAGCGGTAGCGGCGCTAATGCGTTAGGGGCTACCACTAGCGCTATCGCGCTAGCGCTACCCGTAGCACGAGGTAGTAGCGCGATAGCGCTAACGCTAATCTAGCGCTATCGCGGTAGCGACGCTAGCGCTAAAACTATCGTTCCCAACCCTGACAGGGGAGGCATAAGGACTGCTGGAGCGCACCACACGACTGCACTCCTCTGCCGCTCACTTAACTATCTGTCACCTTCAACTCATGCAAATCTGTCACCTTCAACTGATGCAAACGAGATCCAAGAGGCAGGCTCACGTAAGAAACCACATCCTATTGTTAGATAGCTGTGAATGGCTGTCCAAAGTGAGGACGTCCATGGCTTTGCCATGGTTATAGTCGCCTCGGTATAAACCTACGACAATGCAGGTCATCCATGGGTAGGTATAGTCGACTCAAGTATGTGCACGCAGGTCAAAACCTGTAGTTATTCCTCCCAACTAGTCATAAACCCTATATCCGATGTAATAACTAGGCTCTTACGCAATGAGGTGTGTCTGACAACTGTCAGTATTAATTGTGGATCATCTAATGGCCGTAAATATCTCATTGACTGAGCGACAGTGAAGTCTCTATCCCAGTGCCCGCGAAGTGCTGTCCGTCCGCGCGGATTCTCGAGAACGCCGTACGGAATGGCTGCAATTCGGACAATGAGTTACATACATAACAAGTGGACAGTAAGGAAACTGGGGTGTTAGAGTCGCAAGAGAACACCTTTGAAAAGGTGTTTGGTTTTACGTGTTGCAGTCTGTACCTGTATGTGCACCCAAAAAAGCCGGTTCTCGAAATAAGAAAAATGTGCTTGGTAAGAGATCATTTTGCTCTCAATGTCGTCCAGAACAATATACACTTGATTCAAGATGAAAATGTTCTCGAAAAGTGGCGGGAAAGATCGAGTATAACTTGCTCTCGGCTGCACCGGGTGCTCTTCATAAATTAGCTTGGTTTGAAATTATTGCACTCCTCACGAACTCAGAATGTTCCCGAAATTTCGCGTGTTCTGGTCTCGTCGTATTTGTGTTCTCGGACGTGCGAAAAAATCCACATGGCCGCGTGCGAGAACATGTTCTTGGCGATGTTGAGGACAATTTGTACTCGACCAAAAACGGCAAAAGATGCGGTAAAAGGCTAAGTCCCACACTAAATGTGGAGTTTTCCTCTAAAAGCCGAGGAAGCGACCGGGACACGAACCCCGGTCGCGCACGTCAAGAAGCACACGCGCTACGACCCGCGCTGCGGTGCCGCTCATGCTCGAGTCGGACTGTCACCACACCAACACAAGAAATTTATGTTTTTTTTTTTTAAATGGGCTCCGTCGTTCCCGGGGTGATTGTTGACCCCAGTCCATTCCCAAGCTTCGTCAGTCTAAATATAGTATCAACGATACTATGCTGGGAAACCTGGTTACGCATCGGCGGGGATCGAACCCACGACCGAACCCGACTTACTAGCCAGCCTCCAGGCACGGAACCCACTAAGCCACCAAGGCGACTGGTGGCCGCTGCGGCGAGACTGAGTGAGATCCGAGCGCTGCGGAGACGGGTTTATCGAGAGTATGTTCTCGGATGGAGGCTCATGGTTCTCGGCTACGGCAAGCACATTTTGCATCCGTGCCGAGTACAAACTCCGAGAACACAAAACCGAGTATTGTTCTGGACTTGAACCAAGAACGGCCTTTTTTGGGTGTGGCTTTTCAATTGCCGTGTAGCCCGGCCGATGTGCAAGCAGAGCCCGATGCGTCATAAGCTGGTTATCCATCTTCCGGCTTGTGTATCTGTAAAAGCACTACGAGATACGTGGTAGCCGCGCCGAGAACCTGTCGGGTACAGACAAATCATGATATGTTGTAAGGCCGCTGTAACGTAAGAGCATGTTCTGCAGCTGGCACGTACGAACCGAGACTACAATGGTGAGATTAAGCTCGAAGAGGCCGCTTGCGCTAAACGATGCCCTTTGGTGCATTAACTGGACAGAGTACGCATGCATCTGCAAAAAAACAAAACAATAAAGACGATAATCAACGCATTTCATCTCGCATATTTGGGTCGCACATGACACATACCTGCTTGAACGTTGAACTTTCAGCCGGATATCCATTCATTACAGAACTCAGGAGCAACCCCGTTTTCTGTGCCTGGAAATTGAAAGAGCCTTGTCATGGCTGTTACATTTGAGCAAACGTTCGCGTTCGTCCTCTGCGCTTTAAGTGTAGATAGTGCAGGATTCAAGGGTTAGCAACAAGAAGCTCCGTCCCACCGTCAAACCTCGGTGCCTGCTCCGCTCCGCTTCACGCTGGCACCTCGGTTTGAACTTGACCAGCTTCTCGAGCCGGCGGCGGGCGTAAGCCCGGGCCTTCGGAACCCACCCACCAAAAGGCAAGGAGCCAGTCAAGACTACGTTTTTTGGGCCGAAGGAGCCCTTTGCAGCGACTTTTACGCCTCTTCTTTCCTCCTCCCAACTATTGTTGCCGCTCATAGCCTATGGGTTTGCTTCCCATTCTAACTCTTCCAAGGCTTCTATTTTGATCACCATTCACCGTTAGTATCTATTACATAATTTTTAAAATAATATATTTTCATTGAATAAATTAAAAACTTACATTCAAAAAATCCTATTGGCTCAGATGCAAAAACTCGAAGTATAAATGAAAAGGGGTTCCCACTCTCAAGCCTCTCTAGCGGTTTTGGCGCTGGAATTTTTTCATTAAATTATGCTCACACGCTATTTCGAGCGGGCCAGGGATTTTTCGTGAACAGAGTATTCATAAATACGTGTATTGCGCGGTATCAGAGTGATATCAAAATACATTACACCGTGTATTTCACAGTCGAGCATATTTCACCAATTTTCGGCATTACATTACGCGTAATACCTGGATCAGGCGCACAGGGTACACCCTCAAAAATATTTGAATGTAGCATATTTGAGATTCTTCGTAGTTATAAGTTTCTTGAATCAAGCTTGCGCATGTAGAACAACGCTCAAGCATCGAGCTGAATGCGTATGTTTCATTCAAGAAAATTACGGCAAGAATCTCAAATATGATAAATTCAAACAGATTTTTTCGAGGGTGTATTGCGGAAATGGACCCCCCCCCCCCCCCCTCCCTCGCTTGGGTGACAGTGTTCTGTGTGCGTACGGCGAGAGTGCACTCCATGGAGCCTTGGAATCGAATCAGCACCAGTGCTTTAAACCGCGCCAGTCGGCTGGACGCGTCAAATGAAAGCAGACGCGCTTCCAAGCGTGTTAAAAGTGTTTTGTTTGCAGTTCTTGACGTTTCGTGCCTTGCTGAGTCGAATTATGAAAAACAATTTCTAGACAGAAGATTTTCTGGCCAATTGTTCACCGGTCTTCGTATTGCGTCCCCCCACCACGCAGCTGCCGCGCGAACTCGGAGCGCGTCCGCACCGATTTGACATGCCCAGCCGGCTGGCGCAGTTTGAAGCACTCGTGCTTCGATTCCACTCTCACCGTGGTACTGACCTGGCTAACAGCGTCTGAGCACGGCTGCGCCAAGAGCGACAGTCTGAGCAGCAGGCTGGACACCAGCACGCCTTCGAAGGCAACGACCGACCACGCCCTGCCCTGGGACGGACGCCGGTGGTCAATGAGCAGGGCGGTGGTGAGGAGGTAGTAGCCGATGATGACGAGGTGCCCGAGCAGCCCCAGCACCCGCAGGGGCAGCGTGGGCCCGTACCGCCGCCCCACCAGCTCGCAGCAGTGACACAGCGCGCCGTGCGCCTGCACCAGCCGCCGCACCCGCGCCACACCCTGCGCACAGCCACAAGCAGGTGCGGAACCTGCATACAGCCCCCGGCACGATAGACCAAGTCCCACTGGTGTCGTCACCGAAGACAGTGAGAGGAATGGCAAGGCGTTGACCACCGCAGTCATGCCACTACGCGTGATCAGGCACCAGTGTGCGGCGCGTGTGCTCCGAGGGGTGACTGCATGTCATTCCTTTCATCTTCGTAATGTTTCTTGTGACGTCACCCGGCGCCACTGACTGGCCCTTTCAAGCTCGCCCAGAGACATGAGCTTGAGGCACCCGACCCGAGAGTGCAGTGGCAGCACGAAGGAAGGCGCAGTGCCGGTGCCAATGCTAAGAACAAGCCGGGGCGGCGGTGCCCGTGCGGTGAAGGAGACGGAAATACCGCCCACAACCACTAATTACGCGCCTGGAAATATTACCCAGTCGTGATTTTATGGCAGGGGCGCCGGAAGCGGGGTGAACGGGGGGGGGGCAGCCCCCCCCCCCCCCCCCCCCCCCCCCCCCCCGGCCCCCCCCCCCCCTAGGGGGGGGGGGGCCCCCCCCCCCTCCCCCCCCCCCCCCCCCCCCCCCCCCCCCCCCCCCCCCCCCCCCCCCCCCCCCCCCCCCCCCTCCCCCCCCCCCCCCCCCCGGAATCCGGCCGGGCCCCTCTCGGCCCGCGAAGCGGGCCATCCTGGGCCCGCAGGGGACCGCGAAGTGGGACTAGTTCAGGCGGGTACCCGGGCCCTCGGCGTGTATCCCGGCCCGCGAAGCAAGTGAGCACCCAGAAAAATGAATTCTTGATTTTAGTCTCAAATTGCATTTACTTGGTTTTCATACGTAAATTTTACTGAGATTAAGTAAATTTTACCTAAATCAAGTAAATTTTACTTAAGGCAAGTAAATTTTACTTGAGAAAACCAAGTATCAGAAAAATCAAGTATCCCTTTTTCTGGGTGAGCCCTTCTTTGAGCCGACGCGTAGCAGGGCGGGCCATAGCCGCGGGCAGGCAGATATTGCCGTTGCCGACGCTTGCTCTGGCTTTGCCCCATCCCGCAGACCTTTTCTTTAGCCGGCGAGAGCGAGAACATAGTGTTTTGGTGGCAGCTGCGGTTTGCGAAGTGGCGGTGCCGGTGCGCTGCGCGCCGCGGCGAAAGCGTTGTTGAATTCGGGCCCTTTTGGGGAAAATCCGGGCACTTTGGGCCCCTTGCCCCCCCCCCCCCCCCCCCACCCAAAATGACTTCAGGCGCCCCTGTTTTATGGTGCCCAAGAGACAATCCTTTTCACCTTATTGGAGTTCCTTTCCTTGCCTCCTTACACGTTCACCATCCTTTTTTGAACGGTTTGTAAAGGGTTTAATGTACCTAGCCATCCCCTTTACAGCCCCCCCCCCCCCCTGGATGTGCTGTACACATACGTTTAAAGCAGGGATGCCACCACGCAACTTACTTTGCTGTCAGCGGCCGTGACGCCCTTTGAATATAGCGCTCCGGAGTACTTTAGGAGGTCTGGGTGAGAATCACGGTCCTCCTGCGACAGGGGGGACGCCGATGCGCCGGAATCTCGATGCATGAAGAGGTTGATGGCCCGGAACCGCGTGGCAATGGCTCGGGCATCGTCCGCAAACAGGGTCTTGACGGAGGGGAAAAGACGCATGCGAAATGTTCTTTGAAAAAAGTAGCGACAGGCTCCGAGAGCTGCTCTCCCGCGCACACCATAACAACGTTATTTCTACAGCGTCGAAGTTTTTTCCTCTGAAAATTGTAGAAATATAGAGGCACTGGGAATACAACGCCAAAAAAACGCACTGTCAGTAGACACGCTCAGTGCACCCACACTGTAAAAGTATTTATCGGCACTGTGCTACAATCCTCTGGCTAAATCTGAAAAACGACAAAGTCGTCACAGATGATGTGACGATTAAGTCCTCACCTAAAATATTTTTGCCTTACCAGATAGATAGTTGTTTCCTGTTTCAGTTTGGTGATATGTGACGATTCATTCGTGAGACGACTAGAAGGTGAGTTTTTTTTTTCGAATGATTCAAATTTTGGAGTGCATAGAGGGGAAATAGACGAGTAATTTAATGAAGGACACGTGGGGTCGGAATCACACTAGTGTAAACCTGATCGGGATTTCCTAATCGTTTTCGGAAATCAGAAAATTCTGATCATATTCCAAAATATCGTAATCGTTTTCAAGGACGATCGCAAAATCCTGGTCGTTTTCGGACTGCCCTCGGGATTGAACTCGTTTTTGACCCCCCATGGCGACCCTTTGCACGTCCACAAGGTTTCCCGTTATGTGACAGAAACCATCACAAGTGTCTGCGTAAACGATCAGGAATACTGCGATCAGGATCGGAAAAGGATGAAGAATTTCTAAATCGTTTAACATACCATCCGGAAAATCCTTATCGTAAAGATGCACGAATTTACAGGAAAATTTCCTGGTCGTATTTTGTCTGATAGTTTTTTCACTGCTTACATTTACACTAGTGCAAAAATTACTGCTGCTACAGACAAACTAACTTTTGCGGACGTAGCGCCTGCAGGTTTGCAGCCCACGCGGCACCTACAACCAAATTTTACGTGTTCTTTTCCGTTCCCTTCTGAACTATTGCACCCAAGACATGGATGCCCTGCATTGTAAGGAAGACCGACCGAGCCGCGATCACGAGAAAAAGATGACATTTGCATCACAAAGTGCGCAGCAGACAGCAGTGCCACCTCCATGACGATGCTGAAGATGACGGCGATGAGGAAGGGCAGCAGGAGGGCTGCTTTCACGATGCCCTGCTGCCCGTACTCCTTCAGCAGGTCGTACGTGTACACCGCCACCATGGCCAGGAACCACAGGCTGACCAGGGGCGGCACCTTGTCAGGACGACCGCCGACGGCGGCCGACGGGGAACTGGAGCGCAGGAAGCCGTCCACCTGGATACGAAGAACAGCAGCACAGAGTACCGGCACGTACCGCACTGGTTCGAGGCGCCGTTCCAGGCTCACAGGCGCGGTTCCAGACCGAACGTGGAGGGGGCGGGGGGGCTGTGTTCGGGTTATATATATATATATATATATATATATATATATATATATATATATATATATATATATATATATATATATATATATATATGTATATATGTATATATGTACATATATGTATACATGTATATATATATATGAGTGTGTGTGTGTGTGTTCGGGAGATATATATCATAATTATTTAACACGTATAATTACCGACACCTATAATTCTGCTCAAATATGATCCTATCAGAAATAATTCCTGACAGATATAACTTACGAATTGCGCGCGTCGTTGCTGCGTGGAGAGGGAGGGGGGACTTGCGTGGAAAGGGGTGAATCGCGCGGAGGTAGCCAAAGGGTCCTATGGGCCTATGGTAATACAAGGACAAGGAGGGGAACGCTCAGCTCCCGAAGCACCCGAAGAACCGGGTATGTCGCCGCGTCCTACTTCATGCGGCTCTCAACTGCTGGATTTCTATTTAGCCTTACCCTTTTTTTCAGATCTCTCTCCGACCTACCACCAGCGATTGGTCTATAGAAAATTATTTAGAAAAGTCGGTCGACTGCAGTCTGCCGTCTCTGCGGTCTCCATTTGTAAAGTCGAAAACAATTCTTGACAATTCTTTCTTCCTTAGTTTAGGTTTCGATCCGGTGACATACCCTATTACTTTGTTGCTTAAACGTTCTTTTCGATCAGTAGAAATAATCGTAAGTACTATTCTGCATTCTGTGTCATGCGAGAAGCATGAGATCTAACCTTTGAGCCCCCATCCTTAAATGTACCGTTCTTGAGAAATCACACACCAACAGACACACTACGAGACCAATTTATTTCAGCTAGCAGAGTAAGGGTTTCTCCTTTAATCAGGCAGTAATGATATTATTGAAAAGGCAACTTTCAATAAAATGGCTTCGCCAAGCCTTCAGAGTGCACGCCGAGAAGTGTACTTTAATGTTTTGCTTTGAGCACGAGGTACCTAACAGTTTCACCAGAATCGAATGCCTCTCATGGCCAATCCTCAAATGTGGGCCAACTTTTGAAAAGCGTAGCACTGCTGTCAGTTATTCTACTTAAATTCAGTTACCGTTTGCATCTTCTGAATGAAAGTCGCGATCTGATGCCTGGTGAGCACGGCCTGCGCCACCGCCAGGCACCCAGCCTGCGTGCACAGCAGCAGGTCGATGGCCGTCACGATGCGGTCCGCGCGCGTGCCGGTCCGCCAGGAGTCGCTGCTCTGCAGCATCTCAACCAGGCAGTACAGGCAGAGCCCGAGCAGCGCGGCGCCCACCGCTGCCGAGTACGCCGTCCACGCGGGGCTGCGCAGGACGCTGGCGGATGCTGTCCACGGCTGAGACGGCGAAACCGCGGCGGTGGCTCGCTAAGAAAAATAGAGTACGGAAGTCGCCTTATTTTCTACACTGGCTTAACACACAATACTGCGTGGTTCGCAACCGGAGTTACAAGATCATGCAAAACAGTGTGCTTGTTCGCTTGCGCAATCGAAAGAAGCAGTATTTATCATGTTCAAAATGCTGCTGATTGTTTAAGATAGGAAAGCGTGGCAAGGAAGATCAGTCCCTCCCCCATCTGCAAAATGCCCGTCAAAAAACATTTTATTGCTTTGTGAATTTGCTCGTATCGTATGATCCAGTGTGCCTTCCCTATATAGACTTCTCAAATATTATTCGCAATCTTTTATCCAGATAGTTGTGTTAACGGACTAGCGGACGAACTCTAGGGGTGACCCACTACCCACATTTATTGTACACCTGGACACTTAACTCCCGAAAATCTCACTCACATTCCCTAAACTCTCCCACAATCCTAAACATTCGGCCACAATCCACGGCATTCTCGTACATTCGCTTGCATTCCCATACATTCTCGTACATTCTTCCACAATCGCCACAAATTCTCCCACATTTTTACACATTCTTAACACATTCTTAACACATTCTCGAAAAAAGCTCGTGAAAACCTGTAAACAAATTCAAACATTCTCAGACACTCCTTCACAATCTCATACATTCTCCCAAATTCCTTCGTTCATTCCGTCACATTCTCCTACATTTCCTGACATTCTCAGACATTCTTGCATTCCATCACACATTCATTCACATTCTCATAAATTCCTTTCCATTCTTGCAACAATTTATCACATTCTCATACATTCCTTTCCATTCTTACAACAATCTATCACATTCTCCTAACATTCTCGACAATCTTTAACACTCGACGGCAGAACATTCTCATACATGTACACACATTCTCACACATTCAGCACATTCTTCATTCAGTTGTACACGTTTTCAGGCAAAGGGTCACCCCTCGGGACGAACTGCACTGCATCAATGTTCCTTTGCATGGGATGTTACGGAAAACCAGGAATCAGCTTGACCAGACCGTTTCCAAGAATTGTAACACGAATAGTCTACACCTACGAAAAATGTTAGAATCTTACGGCGGGTTTAGATTTCGGTTTTACGTCAAGAACCATGAACTGAAATAACTCATTGGCCACCGTAAGGGATCGCGCAACGCCGTTCTAATTAACCTAACAAATTAAGGAAAGCTTCCATAAGAGATTTCAAAGATCCTCCAAACTAATGCATTTGTATGTGATTGATTCGTCTGACATGCGTTGTCCGTCGTACTTTACCGCGCATTGACATCTCAAACTGTTTAGCGTTTCAAACCCTATTATTTTAACTAGTAAAGATCCCAGATTTTTAAAAAAAATTGCGAAATCCGAACGGTTTGAGATATCAATGCGAGGAAGGTGACCCCCTCTCAAGGTCTCCCTCGGTTCGATTTGAGGAGTTACGCCTAAAGCATTTCATTGTGAGCACACATGTGGCGAAGTGAACCGCGTGAAGTAAAGGGCTAATCAACGAAATGAGCTTGGCAGTATTCCGAGGGGCCCGCAACACCTCCAGAACCTTTTCACTGATTGTGTTAATTGTGACGACCAGTATGTTAAAAAGTAAAACTGCATATTGCACATTTGAAAACTTGGTAGTACACAAACAAAACATTCTTACTCCAGTTCTGTGCTGGTCAGCTTTGTGTATTTCGTTTTCCCACCTGGTCGTGCCAAACGGAGCGACGAACAGGGTCAGTGGAGGGGCCCTTGTTAAAAAAGGAGACCGGAAGTTGGCCGAGAAGTCTTCCGGTGTACCACAACCTGTGAATGCAACAAGTGTTTGAGTCAGTTGAAATAAATGCCTTATTGTTCTTTGGCCACGAGGCTTCGGAATAAGTGCCCCAGATAGGGATGGGCCCGGGGCCCGGGCCAGTAATGGTTCGATGATGACAGTGTGTGCGCTAACGTTTCGTTTACACAGCATTTTTTCAAAGAATTTAGAATAAACTTCTTGTATGACGTATGGTCTCAAAAGGACAGGCTTTCAGAATTGCCCCATATAAATTAGAAAACCGAAAACAAATGCTAAACTAAAGTTAAACCTCTAAAACAACATAAAATTTTGGTTCGTTTCACGGTCAGTATGCCTCTTTACCTCCACATAGGGTCTTGCGATCCCGTCTTTTACGCTAAATTTTTGTATGTGTAGTTACACGAAATTTTTATTTTTGCATAGTACTGCACACACGCGCCATAACAAAATCTTCCAATAGTAAGCGTGGTGCGATAGTGAATATTACACTGACACTGCGAATTAATTAAAAAACGTGATTGCTTTGACTTTTGGGAAGAGATTTTGCGTGACGGCCACGTCAAATACCTATGCCTCTTTACCTCCACATAGGGTCTTGCGATCCCGTCTTTACGCTAAATTTTTGTATGTGTAGTTACACGAAATTTTTATTTTTGCATAGTACTGCACACACGTGCAATGACATATAATATTTGTGCGTGAGCGTGCGCATAGGCTCCCGTCGAGAAGCACGCACTCCCAGAACATGTGACCGGACGGACTGCTCCCCAATACCCGCCATTACGAATCCATTAGGCCTAGCAGCTCGGCCTATGGCCCCCCAAAATATCCTGGGAGGATTTTCCGGTGGATTCGGCAAAATTCTATTCTGGGTGACCCGTCTTGAACTTGTCTGCCCCCCCCCCCCCCCCCCCCCCCCCCCGGCTCTGCTTCCCCTTACCCTTATATATATACATTGTATATATATATATATATATATATATATATATATATATATATATATATATATATATATATATATATATATATATATATATATATACATTTACTGTTGTTCAGACCGGAAGGAAAGTGATACTCCGGTCAACACATGCTAGCTAGTGAGAACTTGGATAGCTTTGGGATGTCTCTAGACGCGGGTAGCTGTGCACTGTGCATCGGCGCGTGCTCGCAGACCAGCACTGCTTCCTCGCCGCGATGTCCAGGGCGGGCTGTGCTGCAGAGCGACGCCTGGAGGGCTGGCTGCCCAGGTCGGCCGCGGCGCCGCTCTGCTGGGTCGACATGCCCGAAGCGCGCGGAGTCAATACCCCGTCTGCGTCGTTGGGGCGACGCCGCCGCAGAGGGCCCGGCACTGGCAATACATCATGTGGGGAAGGAAAGACCACGGCTAGCATGGCGCCGACAATCACTGGCCTCCCGCCGGGAAAAATGGATTACCAAAAATTGCTATTAGATTGCAGAAGTAATTGAGGGGGCAAGTGCACATGCCACTGCCAGAAAGGATGGCCCCCATTGATTGCAGAGGGCGGAGGGCCGGCGGCAGTTGTAGCGCACCGCGGCGTTAGGCACACGCGGCACGGCATGCCCAGGCTAGAAAACTCATAGCACTGTCCATAGACACGTCGGAATTACAGCTGGTAGTAGTCGCCAATGCATGTTCATTGTGAAATGGCACATTGTTACATCGGAACTATACTCTAGAGCGTGACTGGTTGGGCTTCTAGCTATGAAGCAAGTGAGTCCGACACCATAGACAA
The DNA here is from genome assembly GCA_026979955.1 of Megalurothrips usitatus. Classification (NCBI taxonomy): domain Eukaryota; kingdom Metazoa; phylum Arthropoda; class Insecta; order Thysanoptera; family Thripidae; genus Megalurothrips; species Megalurothrips usitatus. The sequence goes on from CM049600.1 coordinate 11,633,615, forward strand.
AGGGTGCATTTAACAGTGGAAAGTAAGCCCTCATGGCTATGGATACTGGTCTTGTTATCCATGGGTAGTGAGCAACATGACTATGGGTATTAGTGTCCATAACTATAAGCAGCAAGCTCCGTGACTACAGGGAACGGTGTAGATAACTGTAAGCACCATGACAACACTGTAAATCAAAGAAAAACATTCGTTGCCCAATTTGGGCGCACCAAAATGCGGAGCTGTAATACAGCGATATTACAAACGTCGCCCTAACAGAGCGTCGTTTTCGTAGCGTCCCCCTTTTAGAGCAACATTCTTTAAAAATGTCGCTCTTTCAGAGCGACGATTTAAGGCGTCGCTGTCTGGGGAGCGACGAAATCGGAGACAGAATCTCGTTCTCCTATGAGCGACAAATGTCGCTCCAGTATGGCTAACTATGGCCCTGCTCAGGCGCGGTTTAAAGGGGGGCGCTGGGGCGAGTGCCCCCCCCCCCCCCCCTGTTGGGTCAGCCGCCACGCTGAAAACAAGAAGACAATCCGGCATCAATGATGCTAAAAAGAAGTTCGTTCTTTACCCAAGTTGTGCTCAAAATTGTGGTTTTGATGGCGTGAAATTTGTATGAAAGGTATAATTAATTAAAGATAAACCCGCACGTAGAGTCAAAAAGAACGAATATTGCGCTGGCCCGGGCTGTTGAGACGCACATTCATCTAAAAAATCACCACATAACCATGGCACGTTCACTGATACAACTAATTTACAGTAGTGCCATTGACGATATCAGGCACTTACATTACTTTTAAATAAAGTATCTTTCACTGTCAAATTACATCTTAAACACTAAGAATAATAAGATACACTATTCAAACAGGAAAAGAATATTTGTGCGTACTTGTTTCTTGGACTTGAACTTTCGATCTTTGGTTTGTAATGCTTGTATCTTTTGTAACTTTGTATTTCTTTGTCTACCGGCTGAACACGTCAGGAGCCTCTCAAGACTCTCCAAGCCCTCCTGTGGCGCCCTCTGACGGCCCGTTTTTAAACACCGCGGACGTAGTTCCACAATCACCCGCTTCACTCGCTTGAAAGCGATTGGTTGTTGATGACCCACTGACGTTTTCTTGCATCATAACAGGCGGAGTCACCGCCTTGCAACACTGCACAGGAGCTAGGTTCCCAACAGCAGGGCATGCCTGCCAGCGCTCCCCAGCGCATACGAGAACTGTCCCGCGTCTACCAGTGTCGTGGCGCTCTTCCCAGCCTTCCTAAACGTCCGAATCGGCAGTGCCACATTACTCGCGCTATTTTAGAAATTGTCTCCTGGAATTTAGTGGCAACAGAATCGCTGCTGTAGATAATTTGAGTTCCCAACAGTTGGTGCTCGCGGTTCTGATAGTGTAGCGCCTGCACGCGCCTGCTCGCACTGCGTCCATGCCCATCCATGGCCTTCCCCGTCATAGTTCCAACATCACCCGCTCGACGGTAGCGCCACGCCGGGACGCAGTTCCAATGCCACCCGTTTGGCGCTAGCCCTAAAATAGGTTTCTCGTTTTTCACGAATAACATACATTACACAAAACATTTTATGATTTAAAGACACCCCAAAATATAGAGAAAAAAATCTTCTTTTAGTTTCGGAGCATGGCTGGGAAACGTAATAGAATTCGGCCCCAAGTGAGTTCTGTATCTCGTAAGAGTTGGAATCGTTTTGCATATTACGATGCGTCCTAAGAACAACGACAGATCTCCCAGCTCCTGCCAAACAACGACAGATGGCCCAGCTCCGGTCATACAAGGACCGAAGTGGCATTTTTTTGACCTACCATCACAATTTTCGTTGTTTTGAAATTTTACTAGCATGACGTACTTAACTCTCACGATATTGAGATCCACCCCCTGCCATGGTCCAAACTCTGTTAATTAATTTTGACAAGCCTGTTCCAGGGACTAATTAAATTAGGTTGCTGGCATCAACTGCAGGGGAAGTGACCCACAATTTATTAAAACTGAACGGTGGGATACTTGTAATGGTTGTCGTACTTCTAAACAACCAACGTTTTCAAACCTGAATGATAGCCGAAAGACCCGTCTTGATTGCGGTCGAGCCCACAGTAAAGAGAAAAATTATAGTTGGCGATATCTTTGAATTTTCGCAAACATTACCCACAACTGTGTGTGGGTTGTTCGAATGTGTGGTATTAATGGACGAAGAAACTGAGCGACGACCATGATGTATTACAGAACTCCTTTCTTGACAGACTTGTCGGTACAGTTTCATAGAAGGCGGCGACCGTTGGCTGGTAGTGCCGTTAGAAATGTCGTGAAACGCCAATGAAATACAAATGACATACAATTGAGCTAAATTAGTTTATTGAAGATTGTATCACAATAGAAATAAAATGTCGCTTCCGTTTAAAGCCTGCTCTAAATTATCAAAACAATCCAGTACAACCAGGAAAGTATAATAGTGATTCTTTCAAATGTTCAAATATTACAAATAACACATTATGTTTTAGTCACAACCTAGGAAGAGAACGGCTTCCACAAAAAAAATATCTCTGGACATAATGCAAAAGTCCGTTACAATATTGTCCTAGATGGTTCCGCATATGTCACATGACTACGTAATGACCGCTGCTATCAGAACTTCAACTCGAGGTGTTGTGACCCACAATTGGTTACAAAACCCAATTTTGCAGAGGTCTTAAGGAAACAAAACAATTCCGATTCGCTAAACAACTAAAACATGCACCTAAGCTCAAATGACTACAGGGAGACCTTTCCCGAAGGCTAAGCAGGAGGTCTGAGTATTCCAAAGTTTGGTTCTTTCAATAGAGATGTCGCGGAACACTGGTAGAAACGACAAGGTGTCGGGCGCGGCAGACGACGAGGGTACCAGAGAGGTACGCTGCACCTCTGCAGTAGTATTGAATGGGTCGTCTTTTTGAGTGCGTGGGCTTGCAGATGGCGACGGGAAAGGATGAGCTGCATTGACGGCGGTCGGGCGGGCAGGGACGTAGCCGTTTCAATACCGGCCAGCCACTAGGGTCGGAAGCATGCCGAGTTCTCGCAGTCAGCACAAACGTCGGAACCTAGAAAACATGAATAATTTACGGTAATGAAGGCACACGAGAGCAAATCTAATATTTACGTACTATGTCGTTGGCCTCAAAGCGGAAAAGATGTGAAATCAAAAATCATAGCACAGATCTGTGTGGTAACTTAGCTCTGGTGCGGGGGCTGGCAGAAAGCAAGTTGAACTCGCAATCACGCGGGTTAAGTTAAAATGGTTCAGTACGCATACACTGAAAAAAAGTAGGCGATGCAGTTAAATTTCTAGGTGGAGCACCTAATAAATATAGCTCTATTCGGCCTTCAAAAAAAATAAAATAAAGCTGTGGCATCAAAATGTTTGAGCTGGCACTGATTAGCACCCGTTTCTAAACAAACTAGTTGTGGGAAATAGACAGCCAGTGGGAGGGCTGAGGTGATAAGCTTTGACACCTGAACATATTACTGGGAATGTAAAATACGCAAAACATTCAGGATGCCTGCTTACGAATTTAAATTAGCAAGATATTCCGCTAAGTGGTTAAGTGTATACCAAGTATCACTTTTAATTACTTTTAAGACTCACTCACACCCGGTATTTGAACCCGGGTCCCATGTCGTAGGGAGCCGAAAACTGCCTCCGGACCACGAGCCCTCTTCCGAGGTTGGCGCCCCGCGAAGGCTTCCTGCAGACTGCTCTCGAAGAGTTGTAAGTTCGTTTAGGCACGACACTCGAACATGACAGCTGGGAAAGCTAGATTAGCGACCTGCACAGGCTATACGACCCTGTATCGTTCGCATACCACAACACCTATTAGCGAAGTAGCTGAACGAAGGTGCTAGATTAATTACGACGCGTACCGATTAGATTGTCTGTTCAGAACAGCAAATTTATCTAAGTGCAGTTGCATAATGCATAATCCATATTTTTTATGGCTGCGGGAGCACACACAATTAGGACCTCCTTTAAAAGTTGTATCCGAGAGCTCAATTACGCTACCTATATTATTTTAGCTGCCATTTCTAACCATTTTTTTTTTCAGTGTAGGTATACCAAGTAAAAGTTTAAGTAAAACAAAGAATAACAAACATGTAAATATGTGTGTGTGACAGCACACAAGTGAAAAATTACACACCTTAGGCACTGAAATTAGAAAGAGCTGAGGAATGATGAGATTGGCTGTTCGAATGCGGGGTGAGCACAAAAGCAGCGGTGAGCTGGGAAGATGGCGGCCCGTGCAGGTGACGCAGGGTGCACGCGGGACAGGCGCCGTCGAGGGTGCCGTACAAGAATACTTGCTCCATTGTCCATTCAGCGCACAGACCAAGCTACCTGGAAAGAAACGAACACAACTTCTCATTAACCAAACCCCACTCGAAGGGCAAAGCCAGAGAATTGGTAGTCAATGTCTCCTTCGCCCAGAAAAGCCCGTTCTTGTCACAAGGGCATTTGCATTGGTTCAAGAGCAAATTGCTCTTGACTTTTGCAAGAGCATTTTACTCCTGATCTCTTGGTATTTAGATGTAGCTTTGGGCTACTCTTGCATTGACATTTGCTCTTGATGGTTGACCCGAAGGTGTCAAGAACTTGCTACTTGCAAAACTCAAGAGTATTTGTTCATGGCAGTTTTAAAAGATCGCACGCTTCCTTTTAAATTCGGCACGGTTCTATGAACCGTCGCTCGAAGACGGATCCCCGGCTGGGAATCGAACCCGGCATCGGGCGCCTCCACCGCTACGCCGGACGGAACGCCTCACACTGTTAGAAAAAACCACAGAGAAAACCACGGAAAATGTCTGGTCAATTTTTTTCACGGAAGGTTCCGTCCTTATTCCGTTGTGTGCATGTTCCGTGCACGGACATTTCTGTGCACGGAACTTTCTGTGCACGGAGGGGTCGATCTACAGAAATTATCCGTAAAATCAAATGGGGATATGAAAAATATGAGTGTGCAGGCATCGAACCTCCGTCCGTGTACCCCGTAGACTGACTCAGTACCCCGAGACCACTTGAGAGCCGTACTCAAATCCGTTCTTGTATATAAACACCCTTTACTTGACTGTCGGCCGGGTGACGCAGAGAACTTCCGTTCTTGCCGGTTCTTGCACGGACTTGTCTGTGCACGGACGTTCAGTGCACGGAGGGTTCCGTGGACGGACACGTCTGTGTACAGACGTCTCCGTGCACTGAATTTCTCTGTGCACGGACACGTCCGTCCAGGGTTGTTAAAGTTAATTTAACGGTTATGGACGTTACGTTAATAACGACCTCGTTACGTTATCGTTAACGTTACCGCGTTAACATTTTGTCGTTAACGGTAACCGTTAATTCGGACCCGTAACGCTTTAACGGCGATAACGTTAATGACAACAGCAAAATCAACAGTCGGTGACCCGCGGTGAACAAAAGTAACACAGAGTGGCCCGAGACGCGCTTTTGAATTTCGCGCCTACTTCCATTTGGTTCTCCGCCCGCTGCCGGCCAGCTCGGTCAGGAAGCCCGCCGCGCTCGCCCGCGCCGCCCCGCCTGCCTGCCTGCCTGCCACGGCCTGCACCGCTGCCGGCGAGACGCTGCTGGCGTTGTTTACGTTTTATACTGTTTGTGGTGATAGCTAGTCAAGTTTATTTATTTTATTAATTTTAATTCCATAACTAGTATTTCACCAAAACAATGTATTTTTTTTATAAAATACACCGTTTTGGGCCCGAGCGAAGCGAGGACCCCATTGCATCGACTATGCAGGTGTCATTGTAGCCGCGAGCGCGGCCGAGTTTCAGTTCTCCGCCAACAGATGGCGCCACAGAACTGGGGCAGGAAGAGAGAAGGCTCCACAAAAGTGAGACAAGTAGGGGAAGATCGGTACTCCAATACAGCCAACTTCAAAATTAGATATTGTTTATCGCCTAACTTTAATTTAAAAATACAAAATTAGGTACATGGTACAGGTATGTTGTTTCACGCACATTTTGCATAAAATCGAGCATTTCACGATCCTAATTAAACTGAATATGAATATTTTTTAAATGGCTGATTTACCCTTTCTTGCCGAGACGTATTGTTGTCAACTTGGCTAGCCGTGCTGTACGCTCCGGCCGGCTCTCCGCGCGGCCGCGGTGTGCCAGGGCTTGTACGTTCGTTCGCGCGAGGCCCATTAACAATGTCGCCGTGGACGCGCGGTCTGAGAGGCCGAGTCGGCATACAGGGCGACGTAGGTTCCAATACCAAGTCGTTTCATGTTACTATTTTTAGAATAAATCCGTTTTTCAGTTAACGAGGGCCACTCAGTGCTGTAGGCGCTGGAATTTTTTTAACTGTAAGTTGCATCCTTCATTTTATCCACCCTAAACGCGTAAGCAAACGTAGAAAAACGACCTCTGTGCTGCGTAGGTCCGCAAAATGGCCAGAAAAGGATGGTTAACGTTAACGGCGTTAAATCGTTAACGTAACGTTATCGCGTTAACATTTCCGCCGGGCTGTTAACGTTAACTTGTTACGTTAATGGACTTTCTGTAACGACTTAACGTTATCGCGTTAAACTTTTTGGTTAACTTTAACAACCCTGTGGTTCCGTGACTCGAAGTTCCGTGCTTTTTGCTCAGAAAACCACGGAAATTTTAACAGTGCAGCCTGCTCGGCCACGCCGCCGCCGCCGGTGCGGCGCACCAGCCGTGCAAGGCAAGCGGGAGCCGCGCCGCCACCGTGCAGCAGAGCCAGCAGCCAGCAGAGCAGATCTCAACAAGGTACGACAAGAAGTCCTAGAAGAGCATGTTCTTCATGTATTTACATCAGGGCTCAAGACTGATATCAGAAGATTTGTGCACTCCCACAACCCGAAGGACCTAACTGAAGCTGCTCAGATTGCGGAGAGAGAAGAGCGCTTCGTGCCAGAGAGCACAGAGGAGCCTTTAGCCGCCCCTCCAGTGAGAAGAATCGATCCGCCAGTTCCAGCACCGCGCTACTCGCAGCGCGAAGAGGAGTCGCGCGGAAGCCGCGACAGTGACCAGGACCATCGACGCACCCAGTCACGGGACCGACACTACAGCCGTGGACGAGACTACAGCCGCGAAAGAGACAACCATGCGCGAGACTACAGCCGTGGCGCAGACCAATCGCTGTCAGGCCCACCGACGGTCCCCCGCCGGCGCTCTTCGGGGAGGGAGAGAAGGGAGTGGGGAAAGGGAACGGGAGCCGCCGTGAGGAGGGGGGGGGGGGGAGACTCAGGAGGCGCGCGCAGCAGTGAGAGGCGCGCGCCTGGGAAGGGAAGGGGAACTGGCGGGAGGGAGAAGCGCGCGGGACGGGAGAGAAGTGATAGAAGGGCTCGCACAGCCCGAGAGGGGGCAGTCGACCACCAGCGCGACCCAAGGGCCCAACCTCCTAGGATACTACACCGCCCGGGGACCCACCTGCCCAGTCTCCTCAGTAGATCAGACAGAAGGAGGCTCCTCCCTTCCCTCGGCTAGGAACGCAGGTAACCGCGAGTCAACTAATCGAGGTAAAGGGTACAGATACACCGAGTAAGTAAACCCCATCCCGCCAGGGCGGTGATATCACAACTAAAATTCAGTAATCGTATGTGTGTAGAGAGTTAATACAGATTATCGCATGTATGTGCTCCGACCAACTACATGAATAAAGCTATATTTGTCTCAGCAGTTTTAACCCGGCATCTGATCTCTATGAGTTTCTCGTAGAACCGCCTCCTTCCGAGCACCAACTTAAACCACCAGACCAGGATCCTCGGCTCGAGCCGCGCGGTGGGAGGGCCGTACGGGAAGTAAGATCCCGGTGGTCTTAAGCGAGACGGAGAAGTACCGTAGCGCCCGTCCGTCCATACGACGGCCTGCACCACCCGCTAGGGTAGGCAGCCCCACAACCATCGCCTTTACACCGAGACGCCTCGTGCCTCACACCGCAGTGTGCCCGCGCGGGAGAACGCCTGAATGGTAGGCAACCCATCGGGCGTCCTCTCGAGGCTACCCCGCACGCTGCAGAGTCCGGTTTTACCGACATCCTCGCTACTCTCCTCGCCCGCTCGATCGGTAGACCGAAGTATTGATCCGACCCGCTTCGGGAGTCATCGGGCGGAGCCCGCCGAGCGTCAGCTCGCCGCCGACAGTGCCGTCCCACGGCACGCGCTACCCCCGAGAACGCCTCGGCGTTAGGCCACCCTTCCTGTTCGAGGAGCACTTGGATGGCATAGCCCTGCGGCGGGCCGCCTTCGGCTCTCGCAGACCCGGCAAGGAATTTCTCACCAGCCCATTTGACGCCGCGCGACCTGGCCAAAAATAGATATTATTCAAAACTCGATTTTCTGAGTGCCTTCTTCCAGATCCCATTGGAAGACATCAGCGCAAAGCGGTGTGCTTTTCGAGTCAACGGGGGAGACGTACGCGCTCACGCGAGTACCCATGGGGTGCAGCCGGTCCCTGGCGCTCCTCTGCCACGTCATCAGCCAGGCATACGGTGAGGTCGTATAAGACGGAGTCTTCACGTACGCCGATGACGTGTTCGTGTGCGGCGCCACCCTCGCACAGCACAACGGACGCCTGCGCCGAGTCCTTGAGCTCACTAGAGACGCTAACCTGTATTTTAGCGTGGCCAAAGTGACCTTCGCCTACCCCAAAGTAGACTGCCTTGGCGTCGAAGTCATGACACGTTACGCCCGGCGCCTTCCCGCTTGAAGGCCTTACAGCCTCTCCTCGTAGCGAAAAATCCGAAACACGCGAAATCCATATACGGGTATCTATCATATCTCCGGAGCTTTTGCCCTCGGTTCAGCATAATGGCGCGCCCAATCGCGCAAGCGGCCGCCCAGTCAGTCCCCGACTTTGCTTGGACCAACACCCACACGCAAGCGGTCCGCACCCTACACGCCCTCATTTCTAAGGCCATGCTTTTTCACTTCGACCCCTCCCTCCCCACGCAGAGCGACGCAGCTGCCGCAGGGGTAAGGTTTTGTGTCTTCCAATAGCGAGACGGCGTATTTCGACCCTATGCCTTTTGGAGCAGACAAACTACGGCCGTCGAGGCCAAATACAGCCCGTTCCATCTGGAGCTCCTCGCTATCGCGTGCGGCGTGCAGCGATACGCCACCGAGTCGCGCCCCATTAAGTTCCACATTGTGACGGACTGTATTGCGCTCCGCGAGCTGACGCGTGTGAAAACACCGTCCGCTAAAGTAGCGCGGTGTGTGGCAGTGTTGAGCGTATATCAGTTCGAAATATCCTATCGCCCGGGCGCCAGCGCACTCTCAATTCCAAAAGCTTACAGTGAAGCGTAAATACTTGAGGGGAGTATCCCATATTCTCGGTTTTAGGCCAAGCATACAAGCCTACAAAAAAGCATACTAGCCTTACGACAAGGATTTAATACTTCCGACAAGTATTCAATTCGCCAGTGTTCGCGAAGAGTATACTCGCAACAACAATTGAACTCACAGCGCAAGAAGAATGACCAAGAAAACCCGTGTAGCATCAAAATACGTTTGCAACCAGCATTCAGGATTGAGAGTGCAACTTACTCGCGGACAGCCTATCCCGGTATCCCGACCCGTCGGAGACCCCCGCCGACGCCGGAGGCGCGAACCCCGTCTTTAAAGACGAGTATATATTCTCCCAAGTGGAGGTCTGCCCGTCGGAAACAGCAGACCTCCGAGTCCAACAGCAAGCGGACCCGGACATCCGCCCCGTAATGGAGGCCCTGCTCAACGGCGACACAACAGTACGGGCAGCGCGCAGCTTCACACTGCACAACGGGGCAGTTTTTTTACGCGGCCCGCCGGACCGACCGTGGATCCCGAGTGCCCTGCGTCCTCAGATTCTACACCAAGCGCATGACTCTCTCCTCGGCGGGCATGTCGGGCAGACCAAAACCCTCGACCGTCTGCAAGCCTTTTATTGGCCGTCCAAGGCGGCGGACGTCACCCACTACGTGAGCAGCTGCGAGGACTGCCAAAGGCGTAAGCACAAGGGTCAGGCCGAGGGACGCCTCACGCCCAACCGCGCGAAATGAATGACGCACTAGTTGCCGACATCTAGTATTACCCTCGGGCCCAATCGGGGCACGCGTACCTACTCGTTATTGTTTGCCGTTATTCGCGGTTCGTCAGCGGATACCCGCTCAAACCTTTGACAGCAGCTGAAGTTATCGAAACTTTCAGGAGTTATTTTTTGCAGTTTGGCTGCTTCCGGCTTGTGATCGTGGACCAGGGGTCCCAGTTTACGGCCGCGCAGTTCAAAGCGTTCCTCCGGCACCTCGGCACAGCCATTCATTACAGTGCGGTCGGCCACCATTCAGCCAGCGGAGCCGCCGAAGCGGCCATACGCTCCACTCAAATGCGCCTGGCACCCCTCATCGTCGGGGCCCGCGCCCACTGGCCGGCCGCCCTCCCAGCTGCACTACTCAGCCTGAATTCCGCGAAGTCGGCAACTCTGGGCGTGAGTAGCTTCGAGTTCCTCTACGGTTACACCCCTTATTTACCAGCCCACATATAATATTGCCTCCCCAATTCCCTGCAACGAACAGACAAGCTCATCCAGCAGTTTGACTGCCGGTCGCGGGCGCTCGATAAGCTCAAGCAACAGCAATACAAGCGACATAAAACGCAGAGACGTCACCTACAAGAAAGGCGACTCCGTGTGGATATTTCGCAAGTCGCGCAAGCACGCGGCGAAGTTGGAGTATAAATTTCACGGCCCGTACATAGTAACGGAGCGCCTGGCCCAAAGCACATATAAAGTGCGCGTCCGCATTCGAAACCGGCTGGTGGACCGCAAGTACCACGTTTCGCACATCAAGCCGTATGTCCGCCGGAAGCTTAAACTCATCCCCCCGGCCCCTCCAAAGGCTGACCTCGGCCCAGTCTGAACCCCTCCCCCCCCCCCCTTCCTTAACGCCCCCCCCCCTTTTTTGGTCCCGAGCGGAGCGAGGACCCCTTTGCATCGACTATTCCACTTTTTTGGGTCCGAGCGGAGCGAGGAGCCCTTTGCAGCGGCTTTTACGCTTTTTCTCTCCTCCTCCCAACCATTGTTGCCGCTCATAGCCTATGAGTTCGCTTCCCATTATAACTATCCCTAGGTTTCTATTTTTTTCCATTCGCCGTTAATAACTATTGCATACTTTTTAAAATAATATATTTTCATCAAATAAATTACAAACTCTCATTCAAAATATCCTATTAGCTCAGATCCAAAAATGCAAAGTTTAAATTACAAGGGGTTCCCACTCCCAAGCCTCTCTAGCTCTCTAGCTTCTACATCCCTCCCCTCTGCATATATTTACTTCTCCGTACCCACATTACTATCACTGTATCTGTATGAACTAAAAACTATCAAAAATATATTTATTTCATATGCCACCTTACAATTACATCAGGTACAAGTGTTAAAATCATAATAAAAAAAAACATCAGTTTCTCCCCTCTGCGTTCCCTTCTGAAACCATTGTTGGCAAGTTAGCAGGCCCCGCGGGCCCCACGAACCGCGGCTGGCTGCGGCCATGCGGCCGTCATTGTCTTGTGAAAACCAAATGTGCTGTCGTCGGTTAAAATATCAGAAGGTTCATAACTCCTAAAAAATTGCAAATTTGTGATCTGCATCAATGCATTACCAAGGTTAGTTGTATCGCGTTTAAATATCGCTACAATAAATTTTAATATTCTGTTACTGTTGCCTCGGCTTCCCAGTTCGGTGTCCCGTGGCCCGCAGGCCGGCGCCGCAGCTTGTGACAGTCATACGGACGGCCTTTTCCTACAATGTCGGTGTAGCCGCGCTGTGTAAAGCGTCGAATTGCCGGTCAGATAGACCACGGTTCGAACCGAATACTTTCTTATTTTTACGTTCATAAAATAGTTAACCTGCTTTGAACATTGAAATCCTGGCCCCCAAGGACCACTCAGCGGTTTTGGCGCTGGAATTTTTTTATTGTCCCACTAGGGGTGTCATTGTAGCCGCGAGCGCGGAAGAGTTTCAGTTCTCCGCCAACAGATTGCGCCACAGAACTGGGGCAGAAAGAGAGAAGGCGACACGAAAGTGGGGCAAGAAGGGGAAGATCGGTACTCCATTACAGCCAACTTCAAAATTAAATATTATTAGTCGCCTTAGTTAATTTAAAAATACAAAATAAGGTATGTTGTTTGCATGCACATTTTGCATAAAATCGAGCCACATTTCACGGTCCTAATTAAACTAAATATAAATATTTTTCAAATAGCTGTTTTACCCCTTATTGCCAAGACGTATTGTTGTCAACTTGGCTAGCCGTGCTGTGGCCGGCTCCCCGCGGCCGCGGTGTGCCAGGGCTTGTAATAGTCGTTCGCGCGGGGCCTATCAACAATGTCGCCGTGGACGCGCGGTCTGAGAGGCCGAGTCGGCATACAGCGCTTCGTAGGTTCCAATACCAGGTCATTTCATATTACTATTTTTAAAATGAATTCGTTTTTCAGTTGACGAGGGCCACTCAGGGATGTAGGCGCTGGATTTTTTTTCTTCTCTTTCTTTCTTTCTCCCGCAAGAAGAGCATCAGTAGACGACGCAGCCGCGGCCTCCCCCCCCCCCCCCCCCTCACCCACCCAGCGGAGCAATAATGTCAGTCAGAACAAAGGAAGTGCACACCAAGCGTTTGGTATCGCGCCCCACGCAGCGTATGAAATGCCCCCCCCCCCCCCCCGCCCCTAAACCCCCCTTTCCCCTAGGTATTAACTGGCCAGAAGTATAGAGTATGAATTGATATAAGCTAATTGTTACGATATGGATACACGAGTATACGAAGCTCCGGCTCCCTTTTCCCCTATTTTTCGCTCCCCGCGTGGCGCCGACCGCCCCTTCCCAGGCGCCACGGAGACTCTCGCGGGCCTGCTGGACGAGGCCCACCGCGAGAACTAAGGACCCCCCCCCCCCCCCCCCCCCCCCCCCCGGTCGCCCGGCGCACGCCACCGCATCCCTCCCGGTGGCGCGGTGTCACCCGGGCAGAGGCCCGGCTACTCCTCCTCAACACCCCCTCCCCCTCCTGAAGCCCCCCCCCCCCTCCTCCACTCCTCCCTCCACCCGCCGCGCGGCAGCGCACGCACCGGCCGCGGATTTTGCCGAGTCCGGCACCCTCACGCCAGCCCTGCCGGCCACCCCTCACACGAGCGGCGGTAGGCAGCGCCCCCCCCCCCCCCCCCCCTCTTTACGCCCCGGTCTCTCCTCCGACCGCGAGGCGACCGGAGCCCACACCCACCACGGCCCTTCCTCATCCAGCCAAGGAGTTCCGAGCCCCCCCCCCCCCCCTAGGCGCTCAGCTTCCTTCCCCTCCACTACGCCCTTACGCCCCTACCGCCCCCACCCCTTTCGGTCCGCCCTCGGCGGCCGACCAGAGACCCTAGCCCCTACGAGCACTCCCCAGGCCGATCAGTCGTCCTCGACACGCGGCCCGCTCCACACCTCAAGCCTCCCAGCCTCCCCAAGGGTCCTAACCAAGGAACCGGCAAACAGTCTGGATCACCATCAGGGCCCTCAACGACCGTTTTCTTACAAGTAGGTTTCAACTCCACCTTCGACCAGCGGCTTTCTACGGGCCGCTGCGAATAGTTTATCATTCCTCATCTTCCAACCCCCCCTCCCCTCCTATCGGCCCTTCCCTGCTACTCCTCATCAAGTCCCATTGACGGCCCGCATTTCTTCGACCCAGACGCTCGCAACGGCACCATACCCGACCCGCCCCGTACCGGTGCCGGCTGGTGTCCACTTGGCACCCTCGCAGCCCGAGCACGAAGAAAGGAGAGCCAACCCAAGAAATTACCATTCTCCTCTTCCTCGAGGGACGCGAGCCACCTGCGGCGCGAACCTAGCAACAGGCCCCCGACCAAGCGGCCAAAAGCACCAAAAGAAAGGGAGTCATAAAAACCGCAGGACGGCCCTTCAAATAAATGACAAAGCCGAACCTGACGCGACCCCAGATAGTCGACACAGCCCAGCAGCACGCTATCTCTTGTATTGAGACAAAGCATTACTTCACTTCTCCGGCGGAGGAACCCCACCCTCCTCGTACCCTGCCCTGCCGACAGCTCGTGTCAATCGCCGAACGCCTCCCGGCCGACCCTCCGCGGCACCCAACTTTTACGACCAAGCGGAGGAGAGAGCGTCATCACTCGCGTCGACTCCCTCCCCAGCCCCCTCCCTCGTTTGCTCACACATCTACCGCCACGCGAGCGACAACCCCCCCCCCCCCCCCCCCCCCCCCCCCCCCCGCCGTGACCGCAGGCTGACCCCAGCCCCGATAATCACCTGCGTACCTCTCATCAGTGCCGTATTGGAGGAGATGCAGCCGCAGCTGGTACTCACTCACTTCCTCCCCCTCTCTCAAATTCTGTGGATCTCGACGCCTCGCAATTCTTTTCGCATTTGGTACGCAACCGCGCCAGTCGGCGCCCGCCGTACGTTCACGATACAGGATCATATGGTCATGGAGAACAAACAACAACAGTTCACGATAGATCACAAGTTTATTTTTTCTTTGTACAAATTTTTAATGCCACTCCCCCCGTAAACGCCCCCCCCCCCCCCCCTCTCCCAGGGAAGTGTCCCTCCGAAATGGTTCCTGGGGGCACCGGCCGGCTACCCTCGGGCATCAGCTCAGGTATCCTCGATCTGAAACAGTGCAAAACAAAAGGCAACAAGGTGAGACGGGCCCTTCGCAGTCTAACGCTGGGCAGCAAGCCACCCCGAACCCCCCCCCCCCCTTTTTTTTCTCCTCGCAAGAGGCGGAATAATTTTTATTCACCTTCTTAACAAAAATATTCCTTTTTGTCCCTTTCCCGCCGTAATTTAATTCTCACCTTTGGTATCGCGAGCACCGATTCGAACGCGGCCGACCCCGCCTCACTCGCCGCACATCCTGCCGTCCCGGGGTCCGGAGCCAGCGCGGCGCCATACAGCTACCGCATGGTCACCACGCCGGGATGCGCCTCGACGTAACAAGCCGGCGCCGATCCCAGGAACCACTAAAACAGAGAAATATATGAATACCAACGGAGCCAATAATGAAAGACACACACCCCCCCTCCCCGGGACAGACCCCAGCGCTCAAGTCTCCAACTCGCGCCGCACGCGCGCCCGTCTCCGTCGCACCCGGCAGCCACGAACCCCTACCTACCCCCCCCCCCCCCTCCCCCTCGCCAACAAGCGCGCCCACGGCTGTACCCACATACCCATAACGGCGGCCGGCTTTCGCGCGCGGAGTGCCACCGCATAATCGTCGAAGGTACTTGGTCGATAGCCGATCATCTCATCACCGACATCGAGCTTAACGTCACCCGCACGGTGTCGGTACACGTCCTGTCCCATTGTCGTAATATTTAATCAGCCGAATACGAGTTGCGCCACTAGACAAAGAAATAGGTAGACCGGCAGTGCCTGAGAGCAGTTTCGTTCGGCTCACGCGCCCCGCTTCGGGTGTCTTCGGCAATCTCCGGAAGGGGACCGGCCTTTGACAGTGAGGCCGAGACGCACATGTGGTCCGGAGCCGGGGCGCCCCCCTGCGGCGAGGGATGGCACGGTGCGGGCGGCGTGTGCGGAACCAATGTCTCCGGGCCGACTTCTTAGTGACCGTCCCCGACGGCCAGACTCCCGAATGGCAGCCCGAAGGCGGCGGAAACACCCGAAGCGGGGCGCGTGAGCCGGACCAGGGCTCAGAATGTGCTCTCACCCGGCTCCGTGCTGCGCATATGGGCGCTGCCGGTCTACCTATTTCTTTGTCTAGTGTTGCGCCTGACCTCGGTCGAAGCCCAATACGACGTCATAAATCACAAAATTATTCTCCCGGACGGCTTAACCTGTCCGGCAGCGCCCGACTCGTGTAGCGACAGCTCCCAGTACGGCACGGTAATCTGGCAGTTGCCCACGCTTACGTCCCGGTCAGAGCAATACGACACCATCTATAGCGGCCCCCTCAACATTACGACGTTGGCCCGTATCGGCTACAACGTCACGTTTTCGTCCGTAGTCACCTCCGACCAGGTACTCGGCCTGTTCTTCAACCCCGACAAGCCACTCCCCTCTTTCTCCGCAATTTGCTTCCGCACGGAACTCCCGCGCGTGTATATTCTGTTTTACGGTGGATTTGAAGTGCCCTCCTACCCAATCACGCAAATCCTCGGGGGGATGGGGGTTGGCCCGGAAAGATTACAGGCTGGGTGCGTTAGTATTCTGTAGGCTGTCGTCGAGGTCGAATGTGCCGTCGACACGTGTGCAACTTGTGGCCGTGGCCCGCATCTTGCGGCGGGCGTTGGGGGCCATCTACGCCCTATTGGCTGTGCAGGCCGTCCGGGGACGGGAGGAGGGCCCGGCCCGGCGGTCTGACAGCTCGGAGACTATTTCGGAAATATTGTTAGGGGGCGCTCTTTGGGTTATTCGTACTCCACGGTTGGCACTGCTGTCCTGTATTGTCGCCCTTGGTTACGGTCCTAATAAACCGGCCACTCAGTGTCTGACTCCCGATCCGTGTGGATTATTCCGCAACCCGGCCCCTAACATTTGGTGTCAGAAGTGTCGGCATACGATTCCACGTGTCCAGATTTGTTTTCGTAAGGAGGGAGGAGGATAGTGAGTGAAAATCGTGTGTTCAACATCACCGCCGCTGTGTCCGTCTGGCTCCTCACCGGTGGGCCCCGAACGGACCCGACATCCTGCACGCCCTGAAGCTTCCCTTGCTGCCGGTTGACGAACCCCGCTGCCATGTCCTGTCCCTGACGTGTCCCGGTTTCCTTGGACTTCCGCGTCCTTGCACACGGACTTGCGACTCTTATCGTTGGCGGTAACGTCTAACCTCTGCTGGTAAGATGTGCCCGTGTCTGTGCCCCTGTCCCCTGCCTGCAGTGTGTCGTGGACTCGCGTCCCGTCCCGTGCCGCCCCGAGACGCGGTCGGCGCTGTCCGTGTCCCTGACGCCCCTGTCCCTGGTCGAGGCCCACGACGGCGTCCTTGCCGCCGTGCCCCGCAACAATGGCCGCCGTCCTCACCGCGGCCCCGCTGCCCGCCCCGCCTGGCGGCGTGCTGCAGCCGTGCGCCCTGCGCGCCGGTCCGACCGGACCAACACCGAGACCCCAGCCTTGGCGATGACGGCGCCCGGCCCGCCTCCCAACAGTGACACGCCGCATCGGCCGCCTGGTCGCGTGGCGCCCCTCGCCCCTGCCCCGCCTTGCCGCGCTGCTCTGACGTCACGGCCCTCACGCCCGTCTCTGCGCCTGCGAACTAATGCGCTGTTCTGCCCTGTGGTTTGCCGTTATTTGAGACACCGCGCTTGGTATGCGCTGCGAGCGATGCGTCTGACCCTGCGATGCGCATGCGATCCTTCCCTGCACTGTCCCTGCTGCAATGTGTGCGCTGCGACTAACCCTAATGTGACCGACGAGGCGCCTCTGTGACTTGACTGCCGACTTCTGGGCCCTGACGAACAACTAGACACCCCTGTCCTGCTGTGGTTTCTTCCAGTTTAGAGCGAGCTCGATGGCTGTGGCTTTGGAGGCCTCGTGGCCCGGCCGTGCGTGTAGCCCGAGTTTCCAGAGCAGAGTGGCCGCTCCACGAACGCTGCGCTGACCGACGAGCGCCGCCACCTCGATCTGCTTGTGGCGGAGGGAGGAGGATCCGAGTGAGCTGTGGCTCGCGTAGCGGATAGTTGGAGGTTTACGCAGTTGACACCGCCGCTTGGACATCTCGTGAGCGGCGGACGGCAACCAAGAGGAGGGTGGTCGAGTGGGGGAGCGGGTGTGGGAAACACCTGCTCCGAGGCATAGAGCTTCCAGCGTTACCACTCGCCCCGGGGAGGATGGGCTGGCCCCCCATCCGAACCGGGAGGGGCTAAAGCGACGCGACATTCCGCTGCAGCCCTCAGCTGTGCCCGACGCAGGACGCAGTGCCGTCCGCCGGCGCCGTGGGATGCGCACGATGCGTAGATGAGCTCTATCATGGTTTGGTGGAGGGTGTCGAGAGAAGCCTAGTGTTGAGATCTGAACCTAAACTTAAACGCAATCATTGCATTGCCTTGCTCAACTAAGAAACACGAGTGCAATCGCACATGCACTCCAGTCAAATCGGACGGACCCTTGGAGATTCGCATTCGGTCAGTGCGTGTGCCTTTCTGATTTACGATGTGTTCCCGACAAGAGTCAGACTCGCGCTGGTTTGCAGGTCTCATGTGACGCGGCCCTCCCGGCTCCCTGTGGTGCCCTGTTCCCCTCCGACGACGCGCTGCCGGCTGCCCGCCGTCCGGCCCCCAATCTGCTCCTGTCCCGGTGTCCTGTTAGCACCATGGCGTCCTCGAGACGCCCGGCTCCTGCTGCATCATCGTGCCCTCCATCTGCTGATCCTGACGCTGGACCGCAACATCTTACGTGCCTGCCCATCTCCGCCCTGATCCTGTTCCTGGTGTTCTCCGTCGCGGCCTCCTCGTCTGCTCTGCTCATCGAACATGAACTCTTGACTCATTAAGGACCCAGCGCTAGCTCTCTCTGTTCAACGTGGGGGAGAGTGTTAGGGGGCGCTCTTTGGGTTATTCGTACTCCACGGTTGGCACTGCTGTCCTGTATTGTCGCCCTTGGTTACGGTCCTAATAAACCGGCCACTCAGTGTCTGACTCCCGATCCGTGTGGATTATTCCGCAACCCGGCCCCTAACATTATCGAGTAGGGAGGGCGGAGATGCGCGACTCCGGGACCCGGTCGTCTTCCCAGCGAGCACGGATGACCCAAGCTTACGCAGATCCCCAACTCTTATGGGAGGCTCGGGGCCAAGTTTGAGGGAGGTGGCCGGCCGTCGCTAAGCCCCTGGGTGTGCGCCTGGACCCGCGCGGGCCTGCCGGGCCGGGGCGGGAGGAGGGGCTCCGACGGCGGCGCACACGTCGCAAGTCCGGACTGCAAGTGGTGGGAGGGAGCGGGGCAGGGTAGGCATCTCATGCCAACCCACAAACAAAAGTCGGTTTTCGGGTGATTTTGCGAGCGTAACCCAATTTGGATTTTAAGTACAAGAGCAGATAAT